>WEIU01023033.1:613287-812605 GCA_013389925.1 Aegithalos caudatus | reverse complement strand
ATTGGCCAGTGGGAGCAGCTTGCTCTTGTAGACAACACTATAGGACTGTGTGAGCAGCAGTGATTTGGATGTGAAAGAATCCTGTAGTGTTATTTGCTTTCCACCTTCTGCAATTGCAGTACCAAACCTCGTTTTTAGTAGTGGCTCTAGGCCTGTTTGTACTCATCATCCACAAGGTACCAATGTTTTTCTGAACTCTTATGCATCTTGTTATGTGTTTACCCTTGGAGATGCTGACAAAAGATTTAGGAATGGAAAAATATTGTGTGTTCCTGATCTGGGTCTGTAGTTCCCTAGGACTCCAGGGAGGCTTGAATTTAATGTTACTTTCCTGTTTTTAGGGAGCAGATCAAGCTATGAATAATAAATACAAGCTCTGGGGCAAAACCGTTTTCCATTCATAAAATTCAACATTAAAGACTGAACAGTAATTTCTTAGCCTGCTGCCAAGCAATAGGAAATCCATGTTGGGACTAGAGAACTACTGACAGCATCTTCAGCTTTTGCTGTGCCACAGTTAATAAATTGGTTCATGTTTGATTTTTATGTAGACAGAACAAAGGTGTCTCCAGCTAAGTGATGCAGATTAGTGTAGTTTTCAAACTGAGGAGTTTGAGCTTGGAAAAATAAAGGCAAAACAAGTCCCTTTCATTGCTGGCTTCTCTCTTGGCTTTCAGAATGAGAAATAGCTGGAGCATAAGTTGAATAAATCAAGAAGAAGGAGGAGATGAAAGTTATGGTGTTGTGTTTGAGGCTGAATCAAAACTTACTGCCTAGACACTGAAGTTTCTGCTTCAGTGATGATGGTGTGAGAAATCAAATCATAGAATGCCAATATGTTTCTGTGGTCTGGATCCTGTGTTTATTTGTATTTCAACATCTGAGGGGTCCTGTTGGAGCCCAGGCAGAACACTGCAGGAATGGAGGAGTAAATCACTGTCAGTGATTGAGGAGGATCTCTGATTTGAGTGCTCTTGTAAAGAGCATCTCAAGCTTCGATAGGGAAATCTGATTGTGACTTGGTCTCCTCCCACCCTGGAGCAGGATGTTGATCTCTGAACTGATGACTGTCAAGTAATAGAAGGAGGTGAAGGTTTGCAAGGGGCAAGAGAGCATCCTGGATCAAAGTGTTTATTTTTTTTTTTTTTGAGGTAAAGCTGGAATAAGCTGGGGAGAAGCAGGCCAGCAACAGTGAAGAATATAATCTGTGCATTTTATCACTCTGCTAACTCCAGCTGTAAAATTTACCATAGGAAGGCTAATAAAATGGGAGCCACACAGGCAAACAGAGGGCATGGGATTATCAGCAAACATTTATTTTGGCTCTGGTGGAGCCACTCCCCTGATCAAAGCAGTTGGAGTTTGAACCTCTTAAGTTGTTCCTTGCTTGAACTGGGAGTGCCCTGATCTTGCATTGATGGAATCAGTATCGTCTGTGCAGCTGTGTGGAAGAAGGAAGGTATCAGGAGGGAAATTATGTGAGGCTGCTTTACTGCAGTGTGAGACAACAGTAGCTTATTTTAGCTCTGCCAGCAACTGCCTGGTTTAGGAAAGCAACCTTAGGCTTCTTGTATAACTAGATGGCATAGGTATTATCACAGGGCCAAAAGGGAATGCTTTACCATTTGCAGGCTCATGTCTGGCAGACTGAGTAGCTATGTAATCCTTATCAACGAAATAGCCCTCTGGCAGAAATCACCTTGAGCCCCAGGCTCTTCCCTTCCAGAGCCTCTTCTCTGACTGATCTCTTTGTTCAGGGTTCCCTTTCTGCTCCAACAAGAGCTGCTTGAATCCCTCTTGGCAATGAGTCTCTCAGCTGAAACAAACATTGCCCCTCTGATCCTTTCAGGTTCCATGGTTGATGTCTAATGGAGGGGACTCACTTTGTGAATGTGGTGTTCTTGTTCAGTCTCGTTGGCTGGGGAAATACATAAAGAGCTTCTGGGAGGAGGTACATGGGTGAGAAACAGAGTAGTCTCATGAGAGAAACTGAGGAGAAGGCTTTTAAGTCATCAGGAATGCGATCTTTCTATGTAAACATCTTGCATCTTACTTTGTGTTAAGGGCAGAACAAAGGCAGCTTTACTTCTAACCTTCTTTCCATTTATTTTAATTTTTTAAAAATTTCTCCTTGCCTGTTTTGTCTATTCTGTATTTCTTTTATTTATTTTTTACTCTGTTGGGGAGATTGTTGTAGACACCTGCATGCTTGAGTTCATATTCATTTTAAGGCCAATTCAGTGTGTTTGCACTAGAGAGGCAAAAGGGAAGCTGGGCTTGAATGTAGCTCTCATGATCTAAATAGCTCTCCTTTCTGGGTCAGGGCAGTGCTGAAGCACCGGAGAGTCCCTGTCTCCAAGGGGAGACTGTGCTGAGCAGCAAGGGAAGAGAGCAGGCAGCAGGAAGTTAACCCTGTGGGTGTTAGACTGCAAGGTATTGCTTCATAACATATTTCTTTATAATTCTTTTTTTTAAATAGCTCCACATTATCCAGCCAATGCTAGGCCAGAGTACTTGTTTTTGATACCTCCTGGAGCTGTGGGTGTTGAGGGGAAATGGAAGCAATCTGTAAGGCTGACAGAGCAATTCAAGTAAGACTTCTCCCTTGCTCTCCCAGGGTAAAATATGTGAGTTTCTGCCCTCACATCTGCCACAGTCAGCATTCTTGCACTGCATGAGGAAGGTCCTGCATCCATATGTGAGATCTGGGAAGGCTTTCCTGTTGTCAGTGGTTGATCCCTGTAGCATATGCCCCGTCCTGCTGCTGCACAGAAGTGAGGGTCTCAGCAGTTACAGCCCTGTAAGGAGCCTGGGTGAGAGCTGCCTTGGTGGGTGGACCTTCAGTGGGAGCTACTCAGTCTGAACCAGGGATGTGCTGGTATGAAGGAGTGGTGAGAGATCTCTTCCTGTCTGTCAGTCTGGGACTTTGCCTGCTGGGACACAGGAGTCCCTGTGACTGGGGTGTGCATGACTTGATAGAAATATTGTAGTAGCTGTTTTATCTTAGCTTTAGCTGATCAGTGAGTGTATTTGTAGCACACTGATCATTGTGTTTGCCTGAGCCCTGTGGGAGCTCCTGGGGAGCAGACTCCCATCCCATCTGTCTCACTGAAGCATTTGTCAGTCCTGGGAAGGTTACTTCAGAATGATCCATGAAAGAGACTGGGATTTGTGCTCTAGGTGGATTCTTCATCATGGTCCATTACATGAGAGCTGAGGGTAAAGATAAGTTCATACTTTACCTTCCCATGTGGCTTTTGGGACAAAACCTTGATTTCAGTTGGAATAACAACATTTAGATGTTCCTTTTCTCATGCTGCAGAATACCATCAAAGTAACAAAATTCAGCCACACTGGGATTATTTTAGGGCTGCACTGGAGAGTGTAGGATATGGTATATGAGAAATTTAAGCAATGGATCTTTATGGAAAGAGTAGCATCTTTCAACATAACAAAAGTAACAGACACTTCCAATTCAGGCAATTTTGCCAGCATGGGCTGAAAATCTGTCCCAGAATCTGACCATGGGTTTCACTTGTGCCTCATACCACTCAGTTTAAGGAGATCTGTGTGGAAATGTGCACGTCTTTGTTTTAGCAAAACCCCACCACTTTCTTGCTCAGGCTGCACGTCCCTGGAGGATATTGCTCTCACCTGTGCACAGCTGAGCTGTGTTTAGAGCCTGGCTGTTGCTACAGAGCCCTTACTAAGCTTTTTGAGGCTCCTTCAGAAAGATCACTGCAGTAGCTGCCAGATGCACTAGAATTCAGGTGTGATAGTGTGAATATATCACAGATCTTCTGGGATAGCAAGGAATTCTGCTGTGCTGGGATCAGTGAAGATGAACTCTGGTTTTGTTGCTTGACCATGCCAAAATGGTGTCTGATTAGAAAAAGGAATTCAAAGAAGAAACCAAGGCAATTCTTAGGCTGAAGAAGAAAAGCCCTTTTTAGTTTAGAGGGCAGCAGAGATCTTGCGCTGCCAACCCCTGAATGATCTTTAGACAACAAATCTCCCTGTCACTATGGTATGACAAACATACCTTTCTCCTGCTATGGAGAAAGCTCCAGGTTAAGTGGTGGAATGTGGGTTTAAGATGTAGTCTTGATTTTTCAGTTTAATTCCCACAGAAAAAGGACAAGCAGTTTTTGTGATAGGAAGCCAAATGCTGTTCAGCTATTGCTGGGAGTGAGGCTCTGCAGTGTTCATGTGTGAGGTGGACAGTGAAGGGTCAGAAGACCTCAAGAGCCAGCAGTCTGATGCTTTAGAGATTGAATTCCTATTTTTGGACCTCTTACAGCAGATTCTGCTACAGATACTCTAGGGGAGCCTCTTTACTATGTGGAGGAGATGGATGGCTTGCTTGCTGTGGTGGGCCTGGGGGCCCCTTCAGATGTGCCCAAGGCTACAAGGAGCCTGGTGAATTTGGCTAAGAGGATCTTGACTATTATGGGATCAGTTTTAAACACAAGTGCTTGAACTACACTGTGTCTGTTTTTAATCTGCTGAATCTTTCATCAGATAACAGACCAAGGAGGTTGGTGGCAGGAATTTGGGTTTTAGTCATGCTTTTGTTGTGTGATTCAGTGAAACAGAGCTGAGCAAGTGGACTCTTGTGAATGCTGCTGCTGAATGGAATTTTGTTAGCTTCTCCTCAAGGTATGGCTCTTCTGATATCTCATGGGAATCACGTGGGTCAGACGAATTTGAAGAGCTGCTGTCATGAGGAGAAAAACAGTTCCTGTGCCTGTATAGTTGTTGGAGTCCAGGGCATGGGGAAAACACCTCAGGCTGCCCTGAGGGGTCTGAGACCCTGGCTGAGACCCCAGGAAAGCACTGTCTTGGATTTTAATCCATGGGAAAAACTCCTCATGATGAAAGGATGAATTAAAAGCAACAAGGATTAGAAAGTAGTAGTAGTTTAGTTTGTCACAGGGTGAACATTTATAGTTTAGGATCTTTAGCATGGAGATAGATGAAAGCAAGATGGAAGTTTTGGGATGGTGTTTTATGCCTTCATTCTTCTTCTTCTCTATTTTCTGCTGTGATGGTGGCACAGAGACATTGGTTAAGATGAATCTGATATAGAAATTACATGTTTAGAATAGATGGTAATTGTTGGTGTAGGATTATAAACATAGTACTTGTTGTAAATCAATTGGGCAAAAAGTCCATAAAAGACCTTGAGCTGGGTGCCTCATGGTCTTCACCATTCCTGTTATCCAGCAAGCACAGCCTGGACTGGAACAGCTTGCAATCCATGAGATAAGTTAAAATAAAATACTTCAGAGACCAAGGCTGTGGAATCTGTTCATCTTTAGAATCTGGTACAAGACTTTGTTGGGGATAAATCCTCTAATCAGGGGCTCCCTGAGAGAGGAACCCCACATTTCTGGTGTCCCTGGGTGGGCATGCATGTCCATAGCAAGCCCTCTGAAGGCAACCACCATATACTGATACTATTTTATTGTTTATGTGGACCTAAAATGCAGCAATGACGGTGTCTTGGATGAACTGTTCCCGAAACAGCATAATTTGAAACTTGATGTAGGGAGTGGCAGTCAAAGCTGTGATGAACACCTTGGCCTTCTCTCTTTTCTTCTTTTCCCCCCCCCTCTCCAAACTAGGGTGTAATAGAAATTAGGCTGATAGTGTAATGCATTTAATGTGCTCTGTCCCATCTTGTGTGCTTGCTGGTTCACATCCAGCTGTGGTAAACAGGTCTCAGACTTGCTCTCCATTTCTGGGATAGCAGGTGAGAGTTTTGCTGCACAAGAAGAAAACAAGAGGTTCTCCCTTGCTGCTAGCTCTTGGCTGCTCTGAGGTGTTGGTCATCTGTGCACCAGGGATCCTTTGCCTGCTCAGGAATTTGTTTGAGCAGCAGAATGTGGGTGTGTAGGATGTAGGCCATATGTCAGAGCTCCTGGGTGGCCAGATGTGAGCCACAGCTGCCTTAGCTGTGCATGCTGAACCTCTCCAACATGAGGCATGCAGCCCAGTGCTTGTGACCAACCTTTGTAAACTTGTGCTCAGCTCCAGGAGCCTCCCATGTCTCTGATTCTTGCTCATACCTTTTCAAGTCATAACCATACTCCAGGGCAGAATCCCAAACAGGTCCCTACACTCTCCAACCCAAGACCCTAATCCTGTGTGCTGCCCAATGTTTGGTTATCTATCTACCCATCAGCTATGCCAGCTACAAAGGCTCCTGGAATGAGATGGTTTGGAGATGTGCTGTACTTGGAATATAATTTGTGTTACTTCTCCTGGGGCTTCAAAGCAAGGAACAGTTTGTCCTCTTCAAATATAAAACATGTGTAAACATGACTGATACTTCATACTTTAAATGTGCTCTTTGAACTTATTTCCCTCATCATCACCTTCCCCTTCCCCCCTTATACTTTGGGGAGATCCTAGAATCATGACAAAAAATGAGGAAAAACAGTCTTTCATTATGAATTTATTGAGAAGCAAGAAGAGCACATAGCCTAGGTACAGAATGATTCACACATCACTTAAAAGACATTACAGAACAAAAAATTCCAGGTAGACTACAGAAGATTAGAATGATATGAGTCCAGTGACAGGACATCGATCACTGGAAAAAATGCACGTCCATCCTATTTGCTTTTGTTCTGTGGTTATGACAAAAGCTGTGCTAGTGGAATCTCCAGACAGGCTCCAGAGAAGATTTAAGATGTTGAGTTCTGTAACTGCATAATATGTGATATATGTGAAAGTCATCTTCTAGCCTGTGTTAGAAATGGATACCTCCATAACTTACTGCAAAAAAGTGTTTAGGCTCTCGCCTATTCTGCCTCATGCTATTTTCATCCTAAGATGAGAGTGTTAGTATTGGATACTTTCTTCTTACAGCTGTATATATTAGAAGAAAAAAAGTAGGCTACAGTGTGCGTTTAGAGATAAAATTACCACTAGAGGATCTAGTAACTTCTTGAAAATAGCAAATTATAAAGAGGCACAGCATCAGAATCACCATGTGAGGATTTTCTTCAGAATCATTGTAGCATGCAAGCAGCCTACTTGACTTGAATAGTGTTGGTAGTCTGTAGCTTTCATGAAATTGGTTTGTTGCTAATAATAGTCTAAATAATTTTTCACAGTAAAATCGGCACAAGCGACAGTGACGTGATCTTGATTAGTCAGCTTTGCTGAAAGAGTGTAATCTCCCTGTATGAGACAAATGCAAAGCAAGAGATTAGCCCATCAGTACTATAGAACTGCTTAAGTTTCTGACTCCTCTTTCTAGAAACAAAACAATGCTTTTCCCATCAAGTTCCTCCAAAACCTTTCTGGTCCAAATGTTTTGGAGGTGGTAAAGGATGTGCCTGTATTTTCTGCCAAAAACCTCTCCTCAGGGATATCAATGCTGACAGCACAACTGAAAATTAAACAGTGCAAGGGGAATGAAATATTTTGCTGCATTAAAAAAAATCCCTTCAAGTCTGTGTAGATTCTCATGGTTCTTATAAGCAAGCAAAGTATGGGTTGTGCTGTTTAGTAACTGGAAAAGGAGGCACTCAGTTACCTGGCACTTCTCTTACATGGGTCTTGTTCAGTGTTATTGATATGAATTTTTATAGCAGAGCACACTGGAGGAAGTGTGTGTATAGATGACTCAACCTATAATGAATTCCTGTACAATAAAACAAGAAGTAGTCTAATTTCCAATTGTGTAGTTGACATGAATTCAGGCTTTGGAGTATATAACTTATATCGTTACAGTGCAAAAAGAATCTGAACCTTAAAGAAGCCACAGCTATCTTGTATTGGTCAAAAAGGCTCCCTCCAGATACTAGGAAAAGCACTGTATAGGGAGGTGACAGAGGTGGCTTTAACAGATTTGGAAGAAGAGGTGAACTAGATTTTATTCACTGTATATTGCTGGCACTGCAGTAATTATTTCTGGTTGTTTTGCTGGAGAACACAGGGGAGCAAAATGTGGGGCAGGAGAGGTTGGCAGCAGTGACCTCCTCACTTTGAACCACAGAATGCTCTTGTCCTGTTTAGAGCCCTTCTGGTTGTGGAGTAGAAAGAGGCATGGCTAGAATGAGTCAGGCTTCTTGGCATTCCCTTTTACAATGGGATTTTTAAAGCAATATCTGGCCTTCATCCTTCAACCCCAGAGAGGTACAAGTTAAGACTAAAATCTAAATTTAGAGAGAGGCCCAATGGCAATATACTCCTGAAAACAGAGCCTGGTTGTAATTCCTGAGTGGAGTGTGCAAACATCCCTCAGGTTTCTCGGATGAGGCTGTTCTTTGCAATAAGCAGGAGACAGTTGCTGTATGGAATCATTCCTTTTTGTCAGCATGGGAGGATGGTGTTATTTGCCTGATTGATTAATTAACAAAAGAGGCTTCCTATT
The DNA here is from genome assembly GCA_013389925.1 of Aegithalos caudatus. Classification (NCBI taxonomy): domain Eukaryota; kingdom Metazoa; phylum Chordata; class Aves; order Passeriformes; family Aegithalidae; genus Aegithalos; species Aegithalos caudatus. The sequence continues at coordinate 804,216 of WEIU01023033.1, read as the reverse complement.
CCTTTTTTCATAAGCATGTTAACTCTCTAAAAGCTTATAGTTTAATTAATGGAAGAGACTTCATAATAACTAATTTCCATTGCTTCTTGGTGATTAGATTTCTTTTTTCTCCTTCTGAATAACTTTTTGCTTGTGGTGAAAAATGTTATTAAAAGTGGTTTATGATCAGTCTTGGAGTTTCTGACTCCAGAAACTAGCTGAAAATTCAGCGAATTTGCTCAGAACTGGAGTTCTACTGGTCGGTGTGAATGTTTCTATGGCTTCTTCTTGGTTTAAATACCTATTCTTCAGTTTGTCTTGGGGCTTTACTACGTAAGTATGTTAGTAAAGCTGCTCCTGGAGCAAGATGCTGATTGATGTAAGCTCAGGCACTCCTGTGTGAGACATCAAAAGACAATACTCCACATGGCCTCTGTAGGCATAGCCTTTAGGGAAGCATGCTGGTTAGGGTGGGATAACAGCCTGCATAAAGGGATCCAGCTCCCTGTGTGAAAGCCTTGGGAAGAAAGGTCCTGGTTGCTGCTATCACCAAAGGAAGATCGAGACATATGGGAGGGTAGCAGTTATGGAGGCTCGATCCTCCCAGAAGCCAGCTATCCTTGTTATCACCTCTGCAGGTCTTGGCAAGCCCAGTTCTTTGGGACTCATGTCTTTGTTCTGTATCCCTGTTCTGATCCTGTTTTCTTTTCCTGCCTGGAGCAACCCAGTGCTGAGCTGATCCCAGACTTCATCTTTGAGTCTCTGACATATGTTTTATGTCTGCTGCTGAAGAACTGAGAGCTCATGCTGTGCCTCTCCAAGTAAATCTAAGGAGTATTTGACTGACCACCTGAACTCTATGCTTTGCAGTGGTGACTGTGATCCTTTCTTTGCCACATTCTCAACAAGATGCCTTGATAATCAAAGACTTTGCCTTCTTCCCTTCAATCCAATCTCTTCATTGTATGTCTCTAAAAAATCCTTTGTTATGTACTGATCAAATATATCTTCATGCTGTGCCCAGTTAAGAGACTGTTGCATTCAGCATTTGAGATCNTTTTTTTTTTTTTTTTTTGCGGTGTGGTTCAGTTGAACTTCTGGAAGGAGACTTAGCTGTGTGTGGAGAAGGCTGCCAGTAAAAAGCATCTGTAATGGATGACCAGGAAATTCAGAGCAGTGCCTGGAGTACTGCCTGTTTTCTCACCTTCCTAAGAAATTATTTTCTTACTTTAAGGCTCCATAAATCCAGAGAAAGTGTTCTTGGCCTAATAACTTGTACCTTCTGTTGCCACCTAGAAGACCTTGGTCCCTCTGCCTGATGCTATGTATGTACAGTGGAACATGTTCTATTGCAATAGTTATCTAAATTGCCTTTATAGCCAGAGAGAATGAATGAGCTTCTCCAAATTGTTCCGTTCACTAAGGACTGAGCTAAATTGCAGCCTTGGTCTCTTGGGAGTCCCCTGGAACTGCTTCTTTTCTTGCTGTTTTAAGAGTAAGAAAGGGAGAGTCTCTAAAGAACTCTGTGGCTGAGTGCTGGTACAGAGATCTGCTATCCTGAAAAAAAACTTTGTATAGTAGTGCCTCTGTGGCTCTTTATAAGCAAAGCCAATTAATTTCATATTGAAAAGGATTATTCATATAAAACACTATCAGATCCAGTGTGCCAGCTGGGGAAGCATGGAATGCGCTGGTGTGATTGCTGGCAGTCCTATGACCATACCTCATCCAGAAAGCCCTTCTGCTTGGGAACACAGCTGTGACCAACTTACCTGAGGGATTTCTTTGATGCCCAGTGTGACTGGTCCCTCATAATAGAGATGTTCTGGAAAGCAACAATGGTGGTGTATGGTTAGACATGCAGCACATGAAGGAAAAAGTCAGCTGATCACAGGTGCTTTTTCTGTAATGGCTTTTCAAATCCTCCAATGACAAATATTAGGGAACTGCAAAATGCTCCATACGCTGTCCTGCAACAGCCCTCTTGAGGGAAATATCAGGATATGTACTGCCTTATGGGAAAAGCAAGGCAGAGCTTGGGTTCAAGGAGCATCTGCAGCCCACGTGAATGGAAAAGGGGGGGCATTTCTTTGCACAACCAGGTGGGCATTCCTATGTCATCACACATCCTGAAAATGAAAGTGGAAGGGGGGACTGCCAGACTCAAGTCCTTTAACATGAACTATTAAACACCTGCAGCTGCAGTAGCTGAACTATACTGTCTTGGTAACTTTCAGAAAAACCAATCTGAGCTGAGTGTTTGTGTAGGTGTGGACTTCTGACTGCTTGCTGAACATGACTTTAAAGTAATAAGAACATGTCTGTCTCTCTGCTGAGGGAGCGTTCATCAAGAAGTTACATGGGGGATTAAAGTAATCACAACTGTGTTGGTGACTGGAATAGAGCCTGGGTATTCCACCTTCCAATCCTCATCTCCCTAATCGTGTAAGGCATGCCTGCTCTTGGCTGTTGAAGAAAGGGCAACTTTGGCATTAATGGAGAGAATTAGCAAGCTGTTCTGCAGTTCCTCCTACTTTTTCATAGCTTACTGGGCCAAACTGTGCAGACTTGACTGAAAATAAAACTTGTAGATGTTTCAGTATTTCAGAATTTCTTGAACAACTTGCCCCACACAAGTCATGGAAAAGTCTAAGAACTGTTTAAGGATTCTTTTTTGTAGGTGTCATGAAATATTCCTTACTTTGACAGTGACAGAGGAGTAAGTGTTTCATCATGTTTATATGAGTATGTGCTGGCATTTTGATGCTTGTCACTTCTAGAGAGTTGTTTTAGTCTAGTCTCACTGTTGGCTTAAACTGTTTCTTGTGAAAGGTTGGATAAAACCTTTGTGACATCTTTAGATTGTATGGTCCACCTCAACTTGCATGGGCTTGGAAAACAGTCAACAAAATTTCTTCCTACATATGATATGAAATATTAGTCTTGTAACAAAATTATATGAAAGAATCATGACAGTAAAATAAACCAGGACAAGGAGAAACCTGAGATATCACCAATGTTCTACACCTTTGCTTTAATGAGAAGTTTGTTTAATGTAGTGCCCTGATGATCCCGGGAGGTGGAGAAGATGCAAAACAACTCAGCAATGACCTGAAAAACCTAATCCCAAAACAGAGAACAGAATAAGTATGTCTTGGCTTGTTGATCTCAAACTGATCAACTATGCTACAGCAATTGTACTGTACTACTTCCCTTCTGCATCCCTGGCTAATTCATGTGGACAGAAGAAATCTTGTTACTTTCAGAGAGCAGTCACCATTGCCGCTCGCTTCTGTGCATGAAGCAAGAGCCCAGGAGTCTGACACATCTCCACTGCAGAGAGCGGTGACTCAAAAATTTTAAAAATATAGTACAGCCCACCTCTTGGTTCACAGCTTTAATAGACTCTGAGTGGGAATTAAAGGCACTGAAGACTGCATAACATAGATGATGAGTGACTTCCCTGGTACTTGAGCTGTGTGTGTCAATGTGATCTAAGGCATATTGGAAGCTTCCCTCTTAGGATGATGTGGGGCTCGTGCTATGTGTGTCCTTTTTGGTCAGAGAGCCTTGTAGGACTACTTTTTCTTCTGTCAACTAATAGCCTAGCAAATCTTGGATGACAGCAGAGGAGAGTGGAGAGGAAACTGGGCTGTGAACAATCACCCAAAGTCCTGCTGCACAGCGACATTGAAGCTTGTTGTCTTGGATCATGTAGCTTGTTAGGATCTCATCTAGGCTCTCAGAAAGCCATCCAGAATCTAAAAACATAGATGCAGCATTCAGGCTCTGCAAAGCCTGTATTTTAAAATGAAGTAGGTGTCATCAGGCCATAAATTTGCTTCTGAAATGATGGCAATGCTAATCTCTCATCTAGTGTAGGTAGAAGCTATTTTTCCCCACACACTTCACTGTGATAAAGTAACTAGATGAATGCAGTCTCAGGGCTCTGCCTCAGCCCACTCTGAGAAGTTTTCCTTGATTGCTCTGATGTGTTGTATCTATGCCTTTGCTCAGTTATCAAAGAAATCACTGTCACGGCTGCACTATCTTTTAGGGAGCTTTCAAATGCAGAGCAGCAGGAGCTGCTTGTCCAGTTTGAGGTCCACATTTACTGCTTTATGCTTCAGCTTCACCCTTATTTAGCTCTTTTTAACTAGGGGTCTTGCAGTGGTTCACAGCTGAATCATATGGAGCTATTAGAGAGAGTCCAGTGAAAGGCCACTGATATAGTTAAGGGACTAGAACATCTTTCCAGAGAGGAGGAGGACCTGGGACTGTTCAGCCTAGAGAACAAAAATATTAGGGGACAGCACATCAAATACCTGAAGTGGGGTTGTAAAAGAGGATGGAGCCAGGCTCTCTCCACTGGTGCCTAGTGGCAGGGCAAAGAGGCAGTGGGCACAAACTAAAACACAGCCAGTTTCTCTGAATGTCAGGAAAGACTTTTTTTTACTATGACAGTGACTATGCACTGGCAGAGGTTGCCCAGGGATGTTGTAGAGCATTCATCCTTGGATATATCTAAAAACCGTGCTCTGGACACAGTCCTGGGCAACTGGCTGTCAGATGACCCTGTTTGAAGTGTGTGGAACTTGGTTAAATGATCTTTAAATGCCCTTTCCAACCTCAACAATTCTGTGGTTCTGTAACCAGTCCTTTGGAAAACTCCTGTGACCTTCCTTGCTTCAATGGGGAAGGGGAAACTGCTGCTTTCAAAGTATGTCCTTATAGGAAAGCAAGGGCAGCTTTCATTTTCAGCTAGTTGAGACCAGCCAGGAAATACTAGGGATTCATAAATCTGATGAATTTTATTATTCATATTCACTTTGGACCATGGAAACCTCCTCAGTGGATCAGGCTTTTCAAAGACCATTCAGCGTTCCAGTTGCATGGGGATTTCTGCTATAATTCCAGAAGGGTAAACATCCTCCAGGGCTTGAAGGACTGCAGTTTAACACAGCATCCTTAATATGACTTTTTTCTCCACATATTCATACATTTTTACATTCCTCCATTGAAAGAGGATGAACACATCTGCTGCGGTAAATGTAGCTGTCACAAACACTGAGCCTATCTCATTGAAAGAGATATGTATCTCTGTGGTCTTCCTAGAGAAAAGCCCAAATGTGGTTGCAAAAAATGCTCACACATTTGGAAGAGCATAAACCATGAGTACATCTTTCCAATTAAATGCTCCCCTTTTTCTTTTTTGGTCTGATGGTAATTTATGGTACCTGTCAAGCATGCTGTCATCAGTGATGTTCTTTCAGTCCTTTTTCTTATAGATTTATATGAAAGTGATTTCTGTAAGGCTCCTACAAAATATTTCTAATGTAGCACTGAATCAAGGTGACACTACTGTATTTTTGTAGCAGCTTTTCACTGTTGTTTCTACCAAAAGTGACTTAGTCCTTTTCATTGCTAGTGAGCGTGCCTTTAGTAGCCTCTAGTCTGAGGCAGAGCTTTCAAATGTGTAAGTAAGAACTTCCTGAGGATTACTTCAAATTACTAGGTATCATTTGTCATGAAGTTGCCTCTCCTTCCTGACTAAACACCTATAATGAAATTCTCACTCCTCTTTCTCATATCTTCCTTTCACTGAAAATCTCTATGCGTTCTCACACTCTTGTACTATATAAAGGCCCTGTACATCTGCACCCACCTCTTCCTTTTTCTATGTTTTAAATATTTTTAGAGCTTCAATGCTCCATGTTGGAGTTCTTCTAGGACACAATCCTGCAACTGACACACAGCTTCTGTGGGTGCTATGGATGTAGGAACAATGTGAATAACTGCCAGCTATAGATGTATAGTTGAGTGGGAAAAATATATGTAAATATATGGCCAGGTGGGAAAGATTCTTTCTTTTTACAGGTGAGAAAAAGGTCAGATGGAGGGGCTAAGCAAGATGGCACTCTGTGTCAATCCAAAGACCAACTTTGTAGTATAGCTGCTTTCTTAGAAACAGCTACCTACGTTCTCAATGTGATAGCCAGCCTTTTAATTCATGTTATGTTCTCTATTTTTATTCACAAATACTATTTTAGAAACTTGCTCACTGTAACACCTACTGAAAGGGACAATAATGTAAAAGAATGGAGATCTGAAGAAAGGTGGGGGTTTGTCTATGGTTTGGGGATCATGCATAAGGAATTGTGCAAGTGCCTCTGTCAGTTGAGCCTGAAAGAAAACTTGCAGAGGATGCAGCTGTCTTTTTGTCAAGTAGCTTTGCTTAGGCCTGCAATCTGTGGTTGGCATGTTGCTTAATATTACCCTGGTAGATCTTCCACTCTGATTTTAGTGATTACATTGGGAAATCTGTTAAATCTTATGTAACTGTTTTCTTTGGAGGAAATGGGGAATAACCAGCACTTTCTAATAAAAAAAAAAAAAAAAGGAAGGCCTGAGTTCATGTTATGCCACCAAGAATTTAGCAATTTTGTTGCTATTGTTCCTAAATAGACAACGGTAAATTTCCTTGCAAACTTTGAGCTAACAACTTCACAACAGATATATAGCTCAAAGAAAAAGAATCTTGGAATCCTATTTATGAGTCTGAGTGAGCAGTGCCAGACATGACCTTTGGTTGACAAATATAGTAAATACTATATTATTATGATGAACATGAAATCTCAAGCTATATTAAGTCTTTCCAGCACAGAGAGTATTTCCAGTCATGAAAAAACTGTAGCCTTATAGGAGAGCAAATATAAATAAAGAAAAAATACTTCCCTCAAATAACTAAGACTTTGCCACATCCGGCTCTTAAAAGTCTCTTTTTCTTGTAACTTCTGCTCTGCTTTTCCCCACAAGTAAGTGGATCAACAAAACCTGTAGAAGGATGATGTTCTATCTAATTTTGGGAGAGGGAGGAGCAGGCAATTTTTGGCCTCCTTGTGAAAGGCAAGCAAATTCTGTGTGAAACTATATTTAAACTCAGGTCAGGTCTGGCCAGATGTTGGAAATGTTGCCCATAAAACAGGGAAAAAAAGCCTCTTCATGAAAAGCTTCAGTGGAAAGGACTCTCTGCTCTCCTGTGTCTTAGTAGTCTGCATACTTGGGCATTCACAAGTTGTCCTTCCTGCACAGGCATCAGGTCAGATTTACAGCTGTGCTAATATGGTAAACTATGTCTGAACTGCCTTAAATTGGTCTTCAGCTCAATTCTCTGCCCTAAAACATGGGGTAGATTTAACTGCCAACTAATTAAGAAATACCCCATTTTCAGTTTGACCCTGTCTGAGAAAGGTCACTTCTTTCCCTCTGTGACTTAATTACTGACTAAAAACAGGTACTGAAAGAGAGGGTGTGTATTAAAAAGTGCATGGCAGACATCTTTGCACTAAAGTAGGGATACTTCTAAATGAAGATATACAGTATTATTTAAATGACCAACTATGTGTTTATATCATAATGTACTTCAATTAGCAGAAACAATTGCCTATCAGTTTAAGAGTAAGAAACTTGGAAACCCCAGAAGGCTTTGGCTTTGTAGCTTAATGTGTGAATAGCGGTTTATGCTCAGCTCAGGACTGACTCTGCTTCTCCTTAATGTATTCAGTAAAGGATGGTATTAAGTACTTCATCAGAATAAGATAGTTTTTCAGTAGGTCTGTGGGTGGGTTTTCTCCTCTTGTAATTCAATACACAATTGAAGAAGCTTCCGAATTTAATTTTTTTATCTATCTGGCTTATAGGATTTACATAATTGGTTGCTCGTGCAGCATTTCTCTATTATTCTTTGTGATAGCTTTGCGTAGTGTGAAATGTCTTAGTAATTTTCCAGGGGATGTCTTAGCAGTAGTGCTGTGAATGGTCTTTAAAGTCATGGCCCTTGCACATGAGTTACTGCAGTGTTGAATCAGCTTGAAGATGTGAGTGAATGGAAGGAGAGCAGAGCTTCTGTAATTAACTGGTGCTCTGACAACTCAAACTTCTCTGTGGTTCTACCTGTCTTTTATAAAATCAGCCTAAATAGATGATCGTGATATAGGAGGGATTTAAAAATTACTGGATATGTGGCTACTGCAGTCCAGAAGCAAGACCGTAGCTCTTCCAGACATGGCACAGCTAATGTCAGTACCTGACCTGGGTGGTGACAGAAGGGGCTTTGAGGTGCCCAGGCTCCCCGGGCCCAAAGATGCCTGTTTTCTGGGGGCAAGTAATAGCATTCTAAACCAACCAGAGCAAGTCTTCACCAGCTGGCAGTGTGACTGGCATGAGCTGAATTCATCTTACTGCTGCATACGCACATGTTGAACAGAAACAAGATGCAAACCAGAGATGGTAGCAGATAATATTGTTCCAAATATCCTTCTTCAAGCATATTTCCTCATAAAGTGATTAAAGAATTGCCTTTAAGGAAAGGAAGTGTGACTTGCTTGATAGCGAAGAACATGTTTGGAATGGTGGTTTGTTTGCTTAGCCATTTCTCTTACAGAACTAGCCTTTATTTTTGTCATACATCTTGCTCATGTGACAAACACGTGCCTCTAAATAGAGCTGGTGAACCACTCTGCTGGTGGATGGAGGTCACATAGCCACGGTTATTTTTAATGGACTTGAAATCCCATGTACGTGCAATGATCTGTGATTAAAAGTAAAGCAAACAAACAGGTTTGAGAGGGAAAGCAGGCCCTTAAATTAAAGTGTCTCTGTCCTACTGTGTTCCTGTCACCCATTAACATGCTGGTGAAGTAAACAGAACATTACGATGCATTGGTGCAGTCAACAGCCCAGCAGGTGCATCCTGCTTGGAGTATTCAGAAGCCATCAAACACTTAGAGTGCAACCTAAATTACCTCCTTTCTTCTTTCCACAGAAAATAAGCTTAGAATGCCCCGGCCCGCAAAGCGTCTCTGAGTAGGTTAAGACTGTCTTTCCATTTATGATCATGTCCAGCTTGACATAGAGTTCCTTGATGCTGTGTCCTACACACAAAGCAGAAACAGAGCTCAGAGAAAATGCAAGGATAAAAAGGTTTATTACTATATTTTTAAAAAGATTCTATTTTTTTCCTCCCTGCTGTTTGAGCCATTAGACATCTTCTCTTCACAGAGGACTCCTGATACATAGAAATCCGTGCTTCAGGAACAGGTCTCTAGGCCCCTCAAGGTATATGGTAGAGGACATAATAGTACTTATCTTGATTGTTAAATCAACTATGCCCATGACCATTTTTTGACTCTGAGGTCAAATGGTGTAGCAAATCTCATGTCCTTACATCTAAACTTTTCTTGTGTTCTTAGCAGAGAAATCGTATCCTGTGGGCCCCTGGGAGCAGCCTGTGACCTGTAGCTGCTGCCTGGGAAAACAGTAACTGTCCTGGGCCAAGCACGTGCCAGGGACCAGCACAGCAGCTTGGCAGTGCTAGGAGGTTGCCTGCTTATGCCTGGCTTGTTGACACAGGCAGAGCCAGTGAGGCTACTGGATTTAGACAGAGGTCCTGTATTCTGACTTGTGGGAAAAGTATTTGAAAATGTCTGTAATGTGATTTTTTTTTTTTTTTTTTTTTTTTTCCCCAGGCTTGTTTACCTATGCAGCCACTTGAAAACTGATGCTCCCTGGACAAACGGGCTGCATGTCTCACAGGAAGGGAGACCTTTTGCATGCTAGGAAGCATTCCTAGGTGCTAAAAGACACTTGGCACACAAATTTATTTTCAGCACCAAGAGCATACAGCAGCATTTTCATATTTATGCTCTGGTAGTGCAGGATCTAGATGAGCTTGGGAATCAGGTTTACAAGAGGTGGCTTTCCTGTGAAAGAATCACAAAGCTATGGCTAATATTAAGTTGTGCATGCAGTTTTTACCTTTTATTGCTGACTAGTCAAATGCCAAAGGGTATAACTTCAGCTAGTGCAGGTGGCAAACTGATGATATGACTGCTTCCTCAGGCCAGCACTTTCTCACCAGGCTTCTCTGTATGCCCAGGAGGGGCAGAGGGGTGTCTCCACCTTGCTCCCTGGGAGTCCATTCAGTCCCCTATCTGCAAGGGTCGCAGCCTTGGAAATTTGGTGAGGTACTGACACAAGAGTGTGGGTGCTGTAGCTGTCTCATTCAACAAGGCTGTCCTCAGAAGACTTAGCCATGAAGATGACAAACTCTAGAGCAGCCCTCCCATGTAGACATGGCTGAAGGCTGATATTACCTGTTTAGGGTGACATATGTAATCTAGGCAGAGCTGGTAACAGAACTGACATTTTTTGTAACCCTGCACAGATTTTGAAATTTCTAAAAAGTGAAGCCCATTCATATTTTAGGGAAGATTGTCACCCTTCCTTACTTCTTAATACCAGCACTCACACCTGAATTACCTGTGTACAGCGTGAGGAAATAGCAATTCACTTACTTAGGACCATTGCAGCTCTGACGTCAAAGGTGTGGGTTGCAATATCAGAACAATGGTCAATGCTGAGAGCAAAATCTTGCTGGGGATCTGTTTGAAGACACAAAGCAGTGGCCTACAAGTTGCATCTTTAATGATATACTGACAGTATAGAAGAAAACAAAATATAGAAGTGTTATAAAAAACAAATTACATATTCCTTAAAAGTTCTCCAAGAAGTGCTCAAAGCATTCAATAGCTACTTCTGTCCTTCCTGCCCCTTCAGTCTGAAGGGCACTCAGATGACAACCTATGTGAGGCTAGAATCTATGTGTAGGAAAATTAACCAAGTTCAAAGAAAGCAACTTCCCCAAAGTGATGAGTAGCCAATACTTATGTAATGGTGAAGTCTCAGCACAACTGCTCTTCCCAGGCTCTCCACATTGCCATTCCTCCCTCAGCACTGATGAGCAATTGGTTATGAAGATGTTTATTAGTTAATTTGTATCACAAGATGGCTTGGTGAAGCTGATTAGGAAACTGAATTCTGGAGTGGGATGGAAAGTCCGAAACTGAAAAAAATTGTGTTAACTGAAATACTGCGGCACTTTTCTCTGGGTTCACCATCCTGTGATATTTCTAAACCAGAAAATAGTCTACATTTCTCCTTTTCTGGGAGACTAGCAGAGCTGTGGGGCCAAAGGGAGCCCTTTGGCTGATAATTGTCATGAATGTGATTCTTCCCAATTCCTGCAGTATCCCTTTTTCTGCAAAAAGCTCTAAAACTCTTGTAAAAACATAATTGTTTTCCTACCACTTCTACCTTCTTCCTTGCTAGCCTCCACAAGACTTGATGCTGTGCCTGAAGGCTTGCCAACATGTCACTCTCCGGTGACAGGCAGCAGCAACCTCTGACAGCTCAGCTGCCACAACCAATAGAATGTGCATTTGTTTTCCAAATGGAAATGTGGCAGGAGGGGAAAGATTTGGCCAGTTTGGAAAAATACCTTGAGCCTCAAACTTGCTTTAGGCATAGTTTTGTCCCTCATTATGGCTTTCCAGCCAGCCTGTACATCCAACATTGCTCCCTGTGGAAAAAAGAGAAGCAACTGCGGCATGTGCAGAAGCAGCCGTAGGCTCCCTGGTTTACACAGATCTGGTAGTGACAAATATAGACTTGGGAACTGAGTTCTAAGTTATTGTTGCTTGAGCTAATCTTCTCACTGAGTTGAAAATAATAGGCTGGGGGAATTTTCCTTTGATGCTGTGGTGAAACTTGAGTCACAAATGTCCTCTGTGAGGCTGAGCCAGCATCCCCAAAGTCTAACCCTGTTTTTGCAGCAGTGCCCCACAGCTGTAGCAGCTGGCAATCAGCAAGCCTGTGTGACCAAAACCTGATTGCTTAGAGGGGATCTCAGAATGGATGAAAGTCTTGAGAGGACCTGGAGGGCTTTAACTACTAAGCCAGGCTTTGTGAGCCCACAGATTATCAGTGTGGTCTAACAGGAGTACCCAAGCCCTAAATTCTGGTAAATTAAAGTGACTGTTCAAAGGAGGGAGATAAAAAGCACTGGTATTTCCAAAGCTCTGCGTCCCTGTGCTGGATTTAGTGCACTTTTCTCCAAGGAAATCTTTCCCTGAACCAGCCGGGGGAGGGGCCACTTCAATCTGCTTTCTAGAGGGACCCCTTTGGAAGTTTCCTCCCAAATTTGCCCTAAACCAGGACACCTTCACACCACTAAAGTAGTCTCTGCAGTTGTATAATCTGCTTGGGACAAAAAGCTAGTGCCTGGAATTGTTTATCAAGTGTGACCACAATCAGAGGGTTGTCTTTCCTCTTTTTTCTCATTCCTGTCAGTTCCAACTTTGTTTTTGCAGCTTCAGAAGCTGTTGGAATCGGTTAGGAGAGCAGTTTCCTGCTCCAGCTGGAAAGCATGACAAACTTCTCTTTTCTCCAGGACCGTTACTCCTGCTTCCCCTCTGGTTTCTACTGTCTGTCAAGGCTTAATTTCTGCTTTCCTCTGGACTTCTGCTAAAGCCCCTCTTGTTTCTGTTTTTTGTGTGGTGTGATGATAAAGTTCAGGAAGCAGCTGCTCAGATTCAGAGCAATTTGGGCATTGATGCCTACAAATAGTGTTATTGTCAAGCTACTAAAATTGTTGGTTTTGCATTTTCAAGAGGGAGTTATGGTCAAACATGGCAGTAGAACATATATGGTGCTCTTCTTTTTTCAAAGAGACTAGGCTTTAATGAACTAATTAAATTGTGGTGTCAGGGCTAGAACCTGAACTTTTAACTTAAAATTTCTCATGAGTAACTGAGTGGAAAGGGTATGTTCATGCAACCAAGCTTTTTTGGAAAGCTTGGGCTTCGTACAAAACCCTGATCTCACGGTTATTTTAGTTTGGATGTCTGTTTATTTCTATGGGTTGAGCTTCTTTGACAGATGACACATTTCATAGTGCATTGTAGCCATGGATGTCTTTTACTGCACTGCTAGTGATGCAGCATAAGAACCTGACATATCCAGGAGGTGTTGTCTGGTCCTCAGAGAAGAAGAGAGTGTGGAAGCACTCAGATGAGAATTTCCAGAAAAAATTGTGAATCGGAGCACCTGGATTTTGTGTTGTTACTCTGTTGCTGAGAAATCTAAAATTTTCCACTGCCAAAAGCACCCCAATTAATTTTCTGACCATTGCTGTGGAAATTTCTGCTCAGATTTAGCAATCCAATTTTGCAATCTTAGATACTGTGGCATATATGGGGGCCTCCTGCTGAAATCAACTGAAAGAATGGCTGTGTTGCTAAAGCTATGGTGCCAGAGAGTCTGGATTCCCAAACATGTAGGGACAAATGCTGCTACTACAACAAAATTAATGAAACTAGTGGGGTTTAGCCACATGTGAAGTGAAGGAGCCTGTAAATTCAGCTGGGCTTTATGCACTGAGGGATTGTGCCATACCCCTCTTGCCTTAAATTGTGAGGAGTCCCTCCTGTGGCCAAGGCAACTCAAGGCAATTGCTGTTTTTGTTTTTCATCTCAGATGTACAACTGTGAGTCACTGTGTGTCTCCTATGGAGGTTTAATACTTATTCTTCCTTGTTTGCCTCAATCTGAAGTGAGCTGGTTAGACTCAAAAAAATACATGTTATGTCTTTCACATGTGCAGAGTAATAACATTTACTGTTAGATCTCTAAAATATGTGGGGCTGCCCTTCAGCCTTCCACTTCCCTGCAACATTTCATGGTGCACAGTACTGTATGTTCCCAGACTTCCCTCCACCTACTCCCTTCAATCTGCTCCCTCTCCCATAATTAAAGCTAGAAACTCTTTAACTGGTTGCAGAATTTTGCTTTTCCAGTTCAGCTCTGATATATCACCAACACTCATAATGTTGTTGGAAATTTTGCAAACACATTGAGGTTTATCAGTGAAAATCTGCTTACTGAGGGGGAAAAGGGCATTTTTTGTGTATCTAGTGAGAAGGACTTGGGCTGCAACATATTTACAGCTAGTATGAAAGGTGTCTGGAAGCAGAATTTTGACTCAAGCTTCTCTCTAGGCAGTACTAAATTTCAGGCAACTGCTCTGGAAAATGGAAAGTCTTTGGCTTCTGTAAACAATCAATGCACTCCGAGATCTTTCAGACCTGTTATTTGAACATGATGCTGTGGCTGATGCTGAGCTCCCAACTGTAACAAGCTCTGAATGCCCAACTTTTCCTGAAAACTCACTTCTGCAGTACAGTCCTGCTTTGTGAACGGTGAATTTGGGATGTACCTGGCATCTTGCTACCAATCCCCCCTTACACGGCTTAGTGCCAGCTGAGCTCATGCACCCTACTTCCTGTATCACCTTTACCCAAGTGCCCTGGTGGAGATTTGTTCCTGTATTGAATTGGGGTGTGGTTTTCCATCTTCCACTGGCCCCACAGTACAAGATTTCAGCCTGACTTTCTATTTTGAGGTGCTCACAGTGATGGGTTTGGCTGGGTTTTTCTCAGAACACTAAGCAGGTGTGTGTAGTACAGCCTAGCGGCTCAGATGAGTTCCTGAACTTTTTCTTTCTGGAGTGTTTTCCCCCTGCTTTTGTTCTTGGCAGGAGGGTCATAGGTAAATGAGCTCAGATATATTTACAGCAGTGTAACCTCAGTGACTAGGACAACAAATGGGAACTCCCTTTTGTGCCCTGGTTACTACAGTTGTGGGGCCAGTGGCTCCTGCCCCTGCTGAACGTGGAGCTGCGGGCTGGGGCTCCCTTTACAGCCTCCTGGGAGGGGATCCCCAGAGCACAGGATGAAGTGGACAGCTGGGAATGATAATGTGCTAACCCACTGTGGCAGTGTCCCTCAGAGCCTGAGCTGCTAGATGACTAACTGGGCATTACAGAAACTGCATGGCCAGATGGGAGGCACCTGTTCTAGGAATTTTGCTGCGCTGGGGTACAACAGCCTCAGTCTTTTATTCTTCCCTCCCCCTTCTCCCCCGCTCCCCCCCACATCTTTTTAACTATCCTGTACTGGCTTCCCTCTCTTCTGAATCTGCTCTAAAATGACATTGTTTCCATATGAGCATGAAAATCAGTGGTATGAGTGAATAGCAGCAGTAAGCAGATGAGCTTTGCTTGTAAAAGTCCACATCTGTAAGCCTTGGAGTGGTAAGAAGACCCCCCAAACTGGTAGGCTTTGGGTGTTTCAAAACAATACTTTTAGGAGAAAATAAGCCACAGAATGGATTGAAATGGCACAACTACACTTGGATAGGGTCATATAAGGACAAGCTGGGGCTAGAGGAGATGGAAATTAGCACAAGGAAGAAACATTTAGCAATTACCCAATAGTCCTCACCTTCAAAGCTCTTAATAAAATTAAATCATTAGTCTTTACAACATTCAAGGTGATAAAAGGAGAGGGAAAGAATGAGGAACTGTTTGGGATTTCAGACTTTATGTATTCATTCAACAATTTCCCTTTAATGTCTATTTAAGTAAATTAACCTGAATGTTCAAGGTTATATCTGACTCTGGAATCTACTTATAAGCTGATGAGGAAGAAACATCAGGTGAATTAGCAGCTCTCTGGTTATACATCTGCATTTCCCTCAGCACCTTCAGTTCAACAAACTTCCCTTTGGGCCTGCCTTCAGTGCGTGCCACTGCCATATCCAGACTGTCTGGGAGGGGCAGAGTGACCCTCTGTTCAGAGGAGAGCAGAATAAATTGTGAGACTCACACTGGCTTTATGACTCTGCTTTATCAGGAGAATGCTTCATCCCAAGATATTTAACTTAGCCCTGACCAGCTCCAGGCTTTTGCCTGATTCAGACTGGAACTCTGGCCTAGTTCAGTTCAGTCACTCTGGCCTCATTTGCAGAACTCACTGTATGTTTTATCACCTGAACTTTTCTGGCTTGCTTAGGCAACATACAGGAGAAGGAATAGGGAAGATTAGAGTTTGTGTATCCTTAATGTCCTGGGGGTTACAGACTGTGGGAGTTCCCCTTTGCAAACAGTGCTATCAACTTGTGGTCTCTGAGGTTGCTTAAACCCAAACCTCCAAAGCCTTAGAGATGTCCAGTGGAGTGAATAACTCTCCTTTCTTTCTGATAAAACTTTCATGGTTGTAGAGGGAAGCCTGAATAATTGGTTTCACTATAATCTATAAACTAAAAAGCCCAGGACACTAGCAAAAGAAACTTAAAACGTGACTTAAAAAAAAAAAAAAAAAAAAAAAAAAGGTTTATGCAAGTTAAATAATTTCCAGTCCCCTCCCGAGAATACTGAACACTAGTATTGCATAGAGCAGTTATATATTTCTTGGATAAATTAAGGCACAGGCATTACTGGCTGATGCTTTGGCCTTAGTTTTGAAGCAAGGTGATTTCAGTGTCTTACAAAATCAGTTTAAATAAAAACCAAAGATTTTTTCTATTTCAAATAAAACTCGTTGCAGAGTATAACTGATGTCCAAATGTGCAAATATTAAGAAACAGTAACTCAGAAGGCTTCTCCAAATGTCAAGTGGAGAAGAAAAGAAGAGATTTTCTGGCACCAGACTGATGTGATGAGGTGGAGGGAAGTCCCTGTGAAGACAGAAGGTGTGAGGGGCTCTCTGCAGCTGCAGGGCTGTATTTGGAGATGGGGTGTCACTAGCATGCATAAAGCAGTCTTTTCAAAAACATGCCTGGAGTCTCCCTGCCTCTTCCTGCCTGGACCACATTTTCTGAGAACAGGCTTGTTAGAGCTCTTGGCTGAGGCTTGAGGGGAGGCTCAGCATCTGAAAGCTCTTGGACTCCTTCCTTGCTTTTGCCAGAGGTGGTATTTGGAAAGGGGGGTTTCTGTGCTTTGTGTGGTATGACAGTTTTATCCAAGTCTGTTTAAGAGGACAAAACTGAAAGATGCAGGCTTTGAGAGACAGCACATATAGATCTGTACTTGATAATCCTGATTTGTCCTAGTTATCTTGAGACAGAAAGGCAGACAGGGCAGGCTTCAACTACAGCAGTGTAACAAGAAAATGCTGCATTAATTTGGGCCCAGCAGGGACTGTATTAAGAGTGAGAAGGGCTTTGTTCTTCTGTTGGTAAGAAAACACCATGCACTGGATGAATAAGATGCTTACAGTAACTGCCTGTATTGCTAATCAGAGCTGTCTCTTCCCTCTTCAATGTGGTGAAGTTTTTAAAATAATTTTTTCATAGTGCCTTACTTGAGACTGAGATCTCTGGACATCAGTGCTTTCCAGAAAGACTGGGGATTCACAAGAGACTTTCAGACTTGTGTCAGACATAGAACCAAACGTTGCTGGAAACTGCCCTGCTGTCAGACACATGCTCTGCTCTGGGATAGCAGCTATACTGCTGATTATACAGAACAGTAATCAGCAGCATGTAAATGGGCTAAATGTTCCCATTTTCCCAGGATGGGTTTAAATCCACCACAGGAGCACAGCAGTAAGCTACAGTTGGAATGGCATGCTCCCTCTGCTGAGGAAACTAGCTGGGTTCCCACCTGCCTGATCACTGCTGGATCATTTGACAGGAGCCATCCATCTTCAGATGAAGAAGAAACTGAAGCATTGAATTAATTTGTGGTAGTTTTCAAGTTTCACTAGCTTTTGGCAACTAGAAACTCTCTTGAGTCTAAAAGTAGCATCTGGAACAGATCAGGGGGTTTTGATTTGGTACGTGGTGAATCTGTAAAGGGCATTTGGACATCTTGTCCCTGATGGCCACTGTTTCTCCCTAGTTTTAGGTTGCCTCCTTAAAGTTGGTTCACTGACACCAACACACAATAATGCTGATGTAGTTTTTTCATTTTGAGGTGTTAATTTTTCTCAGAATACTTTGGATGTTTTTCCCGATGGATTTTAACTTACTATGAGCATCTGATCTCCTGCCTCTATTTTCTTTGCTGAACTGTAAGCACAGTAGGGTCCAGAGATATTTTGAGGCCTTGATGACAGCTCTAGATGAGATGGTGTGGCAATGTCAAGAAAGTGTAGCAATGCTTTATTGTTAGAGGACTGCAGAGAAAGCTTTGCATAGGAGCACTTGCCATCAACTGTGGCTTGTTCTTGCTCCTGTCTTTATGCAGTTAATGTGCCTTTTGATAATTCCTGCTTTATGTAAATAGAGGAGCTAATCTCAAATTTTTATCAAATTGTTAAAATGGCTGTGACTCACCTGTTTACTATTAGAGTGCTCCCTCCATAGTCTCGGATTCAGTATCCAATAGCAAATGACAGTGCTGCCTTGCCCACAGTATTTTTTAACTGTAATGTAATATACCATTTTTTAGGTATGTCTCCCCTATATATTTCCAAAGGGGAGAACATATTTCTCTACGACTTGCCTTCCAAACTGTTACCACTTACCCTTACATTTACCTTAGTGACTCTGGCTACAGCAACCAAAGATGTGGCAAAAGTGAGATGGTGAAAAATATGCCAAGCAGTTCAGATTTATCAGCTGGAGATAGGCAGGAGAGGCTGTCACACATAAACAACCCTCTTTTGCAGTCCATGGTGCAGGACCTTAATTGATTTGGTGAAGCATTTGGCTCTGTGAGGACTGAGAACTAAATTAGATGGGAAAATTTAGAGCCTGATGGGAGAAGTTCAGCTGAGGTTAATTCTATCCACTACTAGTCTCACCGAAAACATTAATATTGATTTTACTGAAAGATTTAAAGTCTAAGTACCAAATCTAATGCTTCTGCCAGAGTACCATGGAGATATGACATCGTCTCCTACTCCTCTATGCCATTTACATTTTAAAACTTACTAAGCACTCTCCCCCACACAAAAGAAGGGTAAAATGATGTTCAGAATCACCTCAAGAGTTCACACAGAAAAAAGAAAGTTTAAATGACATGTGGAGAATGAAATAGATGGGATAGTTTTAATTCATGGTGGGACCAAAATTTTAAAATAAGATTTGCATGTGCGTTCATAACTATGCTACCTTGATTCTGATGATAGTTTCAGTTTGTTAGGATCTGGTGCCAGAAATATATGTGTACACATCTGGTCTTCCCTTTGGAATAAGTAAGTTACACCAGATGAGTACAACAGTAAAGCTATGACAATAAGATGGCTTGGACAGAGTAAACAAACAAAAAAATTGTTTTCAACTGGAATTCTTAAGTTCTTTGATTGTTTGCCCATTAGCAATCTATGCAACAAAAGATCAGAGGGGAGCTGGTGTCGTGTGGCTTTAAATAATTTAGAAGCAGAAGCAATTGCTGGAGACTGTTTGAGGGAAATAAATAAATAAGTCCAAGAGAAGCATCTGGCTCAATCTGTCTGCCAAAAACCCAAAGAATAATGGAAAAAGAACCTCTTTTTACCAAGTGTCTGGAAGAATTTTTGCCCTGAAGAGGCATGAGTGAGAACTTTTTTGCAGATCTTTCTTTCCCAGCTGAAGCTATCAGATTACTTATATCCTTTAAGTAAAGAATAAAAAGTGTGTGGTCAGGGAGGGAAAGGGACTAGTTACACTGGTTGACATAGAGAACAGAAGGTGATATGCTGTAAAATGAGTGCTGTAGTGATGCCAATTTAACAGTGCTGTTTACAAGTTGGTACTGCTGATTGAGCAGGACTGCATGTTACAGTGTATTTTTAAAAAAGGAGCAAAAGGCAAGAGGAATTTAAGAAAATACTATTTTTTATCTCTCAGTATGTAGGAGAAAGTATAATGAGTGTCTGAGGGGGACGCTAGTAAGCCTGAAACTCTTCAGAAAGGACAGACAAATAATCAGGAAATTGTGAGCTAATTGGTCTCTCTCTCCACGTTTTTTAAGCACTAAAAAGTTCTGTCAATTCAGAGTTTAACAGGAGCATGTCTATAGTGCACTATCTGACCAGAGCAGGTTCTACACCGTGTTGAGTTCAAGGGGCCATTTTAACAGAGATCCAAATCCAGGCTCACACATTTAAAGTAAAGCCATACAAATGAGAATTTCTCTATCTACCAATGCAATTTAATGCAAGTGTATACTGAAGTCGGCAGTGTTACTCTCTCCTATTGTGACACTGGAGACCAGGAAAAAGGTTTATAGAAATGACACTGCTTCAAGTGTGACACAGAACTATGCAAGCAAACATGGAGCTCATTAGACATAAGTTCAGCATGACTTTCCTCTGTTTTGGAAGAAGCACTGTCACGAAAATATAATTTTCTAGATGACCAGATTGCCCCGGTTCTTTGTCTAGCAGAAGACATGAATTATAGCAAATGTTTATCCATACCCCTATTTATGTTTTATTATTTTAAAATTTGTAGATATAGAGATACAAAACTTATGAAGGGTGCAGCCAATTTCATATTTAATTCAGCAGGTTGAAATGAATACTGATTGTTTGCTCCTTCTTCTGAAACTTTAATGGCTATTAACCTTGCTTCAAATGAAAAACAGAAGAAAAAGAAAAGAAAATCAGATATGAATTGGGAAAATATGTTTCTCTATATTTAAAAATCTCATGTGGCCTGAGCTGTTTTATATAGTTTTGGGAGTGTTTCTGAAGATGTCAGTTTTGAATACTACTACTTTGATTCTTCTGAAGATCTCTGTGAAATTCCCTATTATTTACTGCAGTGCATAGAAAGCAAAGTCCTAAATGGTTGGTGGTGTCCATACCCTTTTTTAGAACCTTCTAACTTATCAGTATTCGTTTCTGCACTGTAAAGAAACCTACAGTTTCAGACAGTGGGCAGCTCTGAAATCTCCCAGGTCCTAATCTAAATAATTTAATTAAATGATCACCAAGGTTGCTGGTCAAAACAAAGGCAGGCATTCTGCAGCACTAAAGGGTTAATACAGGTCCACCTAACATTTCAAGAGAGCTGTAAAAATAGCTGGAAAATATTTTTCATGTGTCTGCAGGAGCAATCACCTGCTTTCCCCTATGAAGGGGGTCCCGTTTGAACAGTACACAGTAAGAATGTTTTCATGGCTAATTAAGACAATTAGGCTTTACATGAATGATCTAGAAGCAGGTGCTGGTTGACAGGTTTGGGAGTAATGTTCTGTAGTCTCTGACTGCATTGCACTTTGCACTTCCAAGTGGATGCCTATTACTCAAATAACACTGGAATCTCCCCAGGGCACTTTGTTACCATTGCCTACCTGCCCTTCCCTTCCCAGACAATTGCCTTTTAAAATGTAGCTGGAAAGATCAAAAGCATTATTACAGTGAAATTAAAAGGGATAGAATTTGGCCATTTATGTAGCCGGTCCTTTTTATGTCTGTGTATAGGTTTGCCAATTACGGTTCTCTTTTCTCAGTCAGAGATGTTAACCTGTCCTGCTTTTATCTCAGGATCTCTGCCCAGGTTTCTAAAGTGATTTGTGGTGATTTGAAATATTCCTTCATTTTTGTCACTTGTTCCTGGGAGGAAGAGTGGCCCTAATAGGAAATGTCTTGCTATTTATAGACTGTCTCGGTGCTATGTCTCCTGCGGTTACATAGAGGAGGCAGCACACTGTCTATTTACTCTGCTTTTAGACCACCTGTCTCTCAGCTTCATTTTCTTACCATGGACTTGCTGCTGAGAATTCTTGTCTGATTTCTTTTAGATTACTTTTTTACAGCTGCATTGTACTGATCACTAGGATCTTATCTAGCCCTTTCTTTGGATGCATGACTTGGAGTCCTGGTTACAGAACATTTAGTCTGATGTGGCTGAGTGGGAATGGGGATCCAGAGCATGGGCTGGGGCTAGGGGCCTGATGCATGCCTGTATCTTACCAGCAGGATGCAGCTTGAATAATTGCTTGTGACCAGCAATTACAACTTACTTCTGGGTAAAGGAGATGGTTACACTTTCTCAGTTATCTACCTAAACTTCTCAGATGCATTACCCATAGTTATATTAGCCCGTATTTTTGACTTTAGTCAGATTTTTACTGCATTATAGGAGAGGATCTGATAATCAGGAAAGAAAAAATGAGTATTTGGCTCCTCTTTTAGTGCTCAAACTGAATTCTAATAATTTGTTGAGAGAGGACATAAAGGTACAGAAACAAGTTGCGAAGTACTTGGCTAAATTTCTTTTAACGTCCTTATATTTTACTTGATTCAATCCTAGTTCACTGATAGCATCCTAGCGTCTATAGTAACAACATGAAATCCTCACCCTCTTGAAGCCAACAGGCAATCCTTTACCCAGGATTTTTTACTTTTTACCTTACTGTGGCTCCTGTTATCCCCCAAAAGGGAACATTCTCTGATACCTCCAGTGGAGGAGGAAACACCAAAAAATTTCTCAGTCTGAAGGAACATATGGGGCAATGTTCCTTTAAAATAGATAAAGAGTATGGGGAATTGCCTAATATCAGCTCTGAGTTTGTTGCCATTATAAATTTCTAATGAAAAGGTTTGTTGGAAAAGGGTCTTGTCAAAGACTAAGAAGTCTGTGCCCTCCTGGGTGAGAAAAATTGGCAGGACACAGATGAAAAACAGAGTTATGTTCTGCCCATCTAGTTATGGTTTACAGTGAAATGAAGTAGGGACAAAGCTCCCCTTCCCCTTGGAAGGGTGATCAGCACCTTGGGTACCACTGTGAGCTTGCCAGCAAGTTCAGTAAGGACATTGTCTTCTCTGAAGAAGATGTGGCTTAGTGTACTTGGATTGATCCTTCTGACCTATAGATTTTGGGGCTCAACCCCAAACACCTTTTATTCTTCTCCTTTATGCAAACTGCTGGATTATGAACTGCATCAAGCAGCAATGCAGAGGGTGTATCCTGGGCTGATGCTACATGTGTGGTAGCCTCTGGAAAAAGGTGAGGCAGGACATTGTAATGACAGTTGTGAATTGCCTCAACTTTAATCTGACAGAGCAGTAAGGGAGAAAGGAACCTAACTTCAAACAAAGAATCTCATTTAATTCTTGCATTGTTTCCACATCTGTGTAATCTTCTTTTCATCTCCTGTAGCTGTGCCCAGGAGAACAGAAGACCACTCGAAGTGGTGGGACCTGACCTTTATGATCTCTGGCTCGTGCTTCTCAAGCTGTGAATTCCTCCTGAATGAATATACCTCTTATCTTTCTGTTCATGGCAAACCAAAGCAAGTGGCAGAAACAAATGACTCTAAACAAATGCATATTGTTAGCTAGGCCAGTGATGTGCACATTAAGAAGCAACATTAAACTGGCACATGCCAGCAGACAAATTCATTGTACTTTGAATTCACTCAGATTGTAGTCTGTGCCTCTGTGTCAAGGCATCTCATGGTGACTGACTGAGACCTGTTGAGGGAACAGAATTCACTTATGCAATAAATTCTTACTAAAATGAAGGTGATACCAAAGTCTGTATTCAATATCTAATTAAATATTTTCTTAATGCATTATACCCATTTATAGAATGTGAAGCCTGACTTTAGTCCCCTGGGAGCAGGTCAGTAAAGAATAGCATTACAAATATTTATTTACTTCTCTTGTTCCTCACTGGCTTTATTTTAATGGGTGTGCAAAAACGCATGAAAGCTACGGGCGAGGAAAAGCCCCCGGGAAAACCCTTTGTAACTGGATGAATTGGAAAAACAAACTCTAGGGTGCTCATTTGCCATGAATAGCTTTTCAAATCACGTGCGGAAAATGAATGAGGCGTCTGTGAATCTAATTCCCTTTGTCCCAGTTGTAAAGCAGATCAGCACAATAGGCGAGGCACACGGCCAGCAAGGCAAGAGGTGGAAAGCAGGCACCATTCAGTGAATTCATTTTCAGTTAATTCCAGTGTCGCTTGCTCCTTTTCTTCTCTACAGATTTAAAGAACAAACAAAACCCTGTGATCCCTGGGAAATGCCTCTGGTGAGGGCCGCTGCTGAAGTCTCGCTAAGCACGGTGGTAATGACAGAGAACACGAATCCTCCCCACTGTCACGCTGGGTCCCTCGTCATTCCAAGTGGGAGGACAGAAAAGCACATCACCACAGCCTCATCGCACATTAGGAAAGCAGCAGATCAGTGCATTGTGAAGAGCCTGTTTCATCCCAGGGGTGAAAAAGTTAAAGATCTAGGGTCTTCCTATTTTTTTCTTTAATCTAACTTCAAGATAAAATCTTACTCATCTCTTTCATGCTAAACTGGATTTTTCACAGCGGTTTACTATTCTGAATTAAGTTACATTATTTCCTCTTTATTATCTTCTTAATACAGTTAAATTTGTGTGTGTGTGGACCAAAACCAGCTGTACTTGAAATACGAAAAATATTTTAGATGTGAAACCCAGTGCAGGTTTGGGAGTGTAACCCTTCCATTCACTGCCTGGCTTATAAGCATCACTGACTGCATAAGAACAACTCCTGTTGAGCAGCTAAAAGGAAAATGGAAATGTAAAAAAATCTCACCACAGCTTTTGTAATATATTTCCAAGTTGTCCTCTTTGCAGACTGTGTGTGTAGGCCATTCTGTGCTGGCATTGATGTAAAGCAGGACTAAGATGAAAAGAAGAGCATTTGATGTCTTCATGGTGGTGGTGGTAGTAGTTTGCAGGAGCACTTCTGTCTCTTGCTAGCACTCTGGAGGGAGGTGTTCCTTCCTTTCTCCAAGGGACACGGGACTTACAACGTTCGTGCCTGCGGAAGGGTTCAGTGAGCCAGTGCAGCCTCAGCTTCCCACAACGTGGTATAAACAAGAGGCTAATCAGCATTGGAGGGTGTTATTTCCGTGTACTTAGACTTCTGCTTTCTGCTTGGTGTTAAACTAATGACAAATGAGCTAATCACACCTACTCACTGCCCGGCATAGTCCTGCCTTGGTGCCCGCTGGAACAATGCAGCAATGTGTTTATTTCTCCTCTTGCTGCCAGTTTCTTCTCTTGAAGTCAAAGCATTTGGGACAAGACTTCAGACAGGCTTATTTTGCAGCCTTCTGGCTGAAAAAAAAGTTGCAATCCAAATTGCCCCATCTTAATCACACAAAGTGAGCCCAAATTTTGGAAGATGAACAGTTTGGTCTCTGTGTTTTTCCTAGTAACAAATCTGTCGTCTGGAGAGAAAGGAGGTGTGTCTGATAAAGCTGACACCACATAAGCAAGTCTTGAAACTTTTGGGAACGAATTCTTTTTGCTTGACTATGCTAAATCCTTAATTTACATTGATTTTGTTCAGTGGTTTTTGGGAATATACAATTTAGCAGTATAGCTGGTTGGGTAAACCTAGACTTAATTTTTTTCCTCCTGTCTTCCTGGTTACTTAATGACCCTCTAGTGAAAATGTGCATTTGTTATTTGCAATAGCTCTTTTAAAGCTGTGCTTTATGCAGAAATTAGTGGCTGGTGCAGATGGCAGGGATTTATCAGTAAGGGAAGGAGGGAGAGTTCCTTCATCCCCAGTAAAATTCTCTGATTCAGTTTAAGATCCAGGGGTAGAATAGAATTTCAAACTGCAGTTGCCCAGAAAGGTCTTTTTCTGGACAGAGCACCAAGTGGAAAAATGCTACAAGCTGAATTCAACCCTAAAGCAAATGTCTGCAATAGTATTCTCTGAGCTCAAGACAGAGAGAAATTGGCTCTGTACCATAATAGAGTTGGATAAAAGACCCCTTTGGCCATCTCAGTCTTTCTTGCTCTGAAGGCTGTAAGTATCATTTGCTCTGCCACTGAGTAAAGCTGAACAGGGGAAAACTTACGTTGTTTAGTAAACAGGAAGGCACCTAACAAGATAATGATGAAATAATGCTAAATGGTAGAGCTATTCTTCAGGCAAAATCCTGGCCTCAATGAAGGTAGTAAAAGTAATCCCACAAATTAAAGAGGCAGCCAAGATTTCAACCACAATGTATTAAATTTAAAAGCCAGTTCAGTGCAGTCCAAGAGACCATGCTTTAAATAATGAGGCTCAGGCTTGCTTCATATTTTTGGATGCTATCATAATGGTAAATTTTATGTCCAGGGCCAGAGTGAGAATCCAGGCAACTATCCTTAGGCATGGAACATATATGAGTCACATAATGAGATCTGAACTACAGATCTGGTTTGACTGGACTTGAGTTGTACCCTGCAGATAGTTGACAAAACAAGAGCAATTGAAAAGGCAATAGTAGGGAGAGATAATGTCTACAATTACTGTAATACATTTAAACTAAAATTGCATAAAATAAAAGCCTCTTCCCACAAAGCTCTACAAAGATAGGGAAAATTGTATATAGCAATATATTACAAAACACAAAGTACTTCAGATCAAGACCCTGAGAATGTAATTTCCAGGTGGTTTTTTTTTTTTGTTGTTTTTTTTTTTTTTTTAGGAAAGACATAATCATGGACTTTCACTTAAAATGTTAGGCTAATGCTCAAAAGCGATGAACAAAACAAATGAAAAGATAGAATAAATGCTTCAAAGAGAGACCCACTGGGGATCATTCATTAAACAAACCAGATCCAAGATCAGGACTTTTCCTGAGATGAAAACCATTGGAAGTTGCAAAAATACATGGGAGAAAGCAAATGTGCTCGGCCTGCTTTTACTCTTCTCTGCATGCCTGCTTGTCTACAACTCTGGGAACAAGTTACTGGGTTAAATGGAACTTTGTTTTGGACTAGAATGGTTGTCCTGGACAGCAGGCTTTTCTTTACCAGCCTTCCCTCTGTCTGCCCCATCCGATTGCCATTGGTTGTGGCTTTTGAAGTCTGACTCCAAGCAGTCCTCTTGGCAGAAGGCAGCTTCTCTGCAGATATCTCAGTGTCTTTGCCTTGCCTTGTAGAAATTTTAGTCTAAGAATAAGTAGAAGCCTGGGAACATGGAACAACACTGGACTTGTGGGATGCAAGTCTTCCTGCTTCACTGGAAGTAGGATGCCAGGGGTAGATCTAGCAGAAACCAAATACGACTTTGTAGCTGAGCTTGGGAGCTCTGATATACACAGGCACTGTTTCCCCGTCTGGTGCATAGACTGTCTCTTGCTCTTTTAAGACAGCTCTTTCATCCCTTTTTTTTGGCAGTGCTCCTGACACTGACTCAAAATGACAAGTCACAAGATTTTTTGGACTGTGTGTCTCAAGCAGGTTTTGGGTAGCAAATGTTCTGAGGGGAAACAGCCATGACATAGCTAATATTTTGGAAAGCCATGCTGCCACGTCCACTTTGTCCACCATGTTGTTCTTTCTCAGTGGGAAGGGAATTTTGCTTGGAGTGGTTCAAGTTTTACAGCATGTGCTGCAGACACTGTTTCACCATTTCATTCCCTGTGTAATCCTTTATCTCCTAGAAAGAGCTTTATTACCAACTCCATATGTTCTGAGAACTACTTTCCCTTCAAACAGCCGAAGCTTGTGGGATGAAAAACTACATCTAAATGAAGTGGCATCAGTTCTGGCAGAGGAATTCTGTTTTGGCACATTGCTTATCTGGCCAACAAGTATATTTCTTTATCTGCCTGACTGAAGGTTTTGACCATGGAGATAAACAGATAAAAATGTCTGCAAAGAAAGTTATTTACCTAGAAGGGCAGCGGCTTCATATACCTAGAGGACACTTGACCTTGATCAGATGTTTTTGACTTATTAAAGAGTGAAAAAATCTTGTATTCCCTGTCAAGAAGATTATTTTATCTGTAATGTAATCGGGAAGAATAAAGAGAAACAAGGCACACTGATAAGCAGATAAGATTACATTAATGTCTGTAACTTCTGGGGTTGTCTGAAACAAGACTGCTGATATAGCAAATCACCCCCCCACCTCCAAATGGATGGTTTGTGCTCACACAGCATCCTTGCCCTTGAATGGCTTAATTACTCTGGGTTCCCTGCAGAGGCTTAGCTAGTCATGGGGCTTGGTGGTCTGGAGGGGCCTCTTGCTTGCACTCATACAGCTGCACCTACACTGTGACTTTTGCCAAGATAGTCATAGGTATGTTGTTTTTCCTATCCTCCCAGCCAAGTACTTGTGTTTGCAAAACTTTTTCAAATGTAGACTTGGATAGTGCTTTTACCTCAGCAATGGGTTTTCCTTTCAAGAGTGTGTTTTATTTAAGGATTCTTTTTTCCCCTCTTGAGAAAGTCCAGTATCAGGTGGGTCCTAACCAAAGTTTAAGTTCATCCTTTCAAGGCAAAGTCTTTTGTTCTTGCTGTTGGCATCTTTGCATGCGTGTATCATACAATGAAACGTTGCCAGAGGGAAAACTTCATATTAAAAGCTTTGTTGATTTATCTTCCTTTCTCTTGCAATTTGGTCTGAACAAAAGCTTTCTGCTTCATATTTCTCATCATGGGTCTCCTTGTAGTCAAAGACAATGAGTGAAAATTTCTCAGCAAACAGACAAGACTTTCCAAAGGTGAAAATAAAAGTAAAATTTCCTACTGTGCCTGTAATAGTGTATTTAACACTTTAGTTCAAAAAGAACAGAACCCAGAAATGCAATACAAGCTAATGTGCCACCCCCTTACCTTCTTTCCAGCTGTACCTGAGAGGAGGTGAATTTTGTTTCCTGAGATTTGCCGTTCTGGGGATGTTTGAGGTGCTCAGCAGTGTGCTTGATGGGGCTCATGCACCTTCTGAGTCCTGCCAGGAGCAGACACCAGTGGAGCCTGAGGCCCTTAAGGCTTCTTCCTCCCATAGGGCATGAAAGTTTCTGGGATCCACCAACCCTTAGCTGCCAACCCAGCATCTGGGGTGGGAATTCAGCTACTCCAATCACTTCTTGTCTTTTCAAGTGCTCCAAGATCAAACCAAGGGGTGGAGAGTGTTACAAAGTGACAAAATTGGATGCAAGCAGGACTTTCAGAGGGGGCTGATGTTCTGTGGTTTTTGTAACCACTGTAAAGCTGAGCTTTGCTGAGTCCTGGTGTGCTCTCAGCACAAGCCCTTAGTGGCTGCCTGGGACCGAACTGCTTTTTAGAACTCTCTGCTGTTTGTGGAACACTGGTGCTGTTTGGAATATATAGCATAAGTCTACATGGTTTTATAGAGGTCGGGTTTTGATTTCACTTTGACACCTTATATAGTAGCAGACTACTCTGTTAGCTATCTTTTTAATTTTAACAGCTCATTTTAAAATTAGAGCTTTAAGGAAAAGGGGGTAGTGAGTAGTGTAGAGAAAAGGAAAGAACTTTCTTCTCTTTGTAGTTTATATTAAATGTTCAGAAAACTAAGTTTGTGTGTTGTTACAACTTTTCAGGACTCCATCTGGAGTCTACAGTCTGTGTGACAGACTAAAGTTTCCTGGCTCATCTGCTGCCAAATGGAGAGGGTGTGTGCTTGCACCAACATACACACCTTACGCTGTGCAGCTGTAATAGATGTGTGCAGTGTAAAACCATTCCCTCTTGTTAAAAACTAGTCTTTCCTGGAATAAACTGATGGGCATTCATGGAAAAAATGGTGAAATTAGGCTGCTGTCATGAAGCAGCTATGTTCCTTGTGTTCAGGGGAGAGCTGCAGAAATGATCAGAGGGATAGAACACCTCTCCTGTCAGGAAAGGCTGACAGAGTTGGGATTGTTCAGCCTGGAGAAGAAAAGGTTCCAGGGACATCTTATTGCAGAATCTTATCAATAGTTAAAGAGTACTTACAAGAAATATGGAGGCAAGGTTTTTAATTATGTCTGTAGGAATAAGATGAGCACTATTGCTTTGAAACTGTTAGAGTAAATTTAGATTAAGTATAAAGAAGAAGTTTTTTATGATAAGGTTGGTGAAACACTGGAGCAGGTAGCCCAAAGAGCCTGGAAACATTTAAGGCCAGGTTAGATCTGGCTGTGAGCAACCTGTTCCCATTGAAGATGTACCTGCTTATTGCAAGGGTTGGACTGGGTGATTTTAAACTTTCCCCAAACCATTCTGTGATCCTAGAGCAGGAAGGTAAGTTTTATATACTATCCCTCTGCCATTTGTTTGCATGTAAGGAGAAAATGTAGGATGAGTTTGTTAGGGTGCTGTCTGGAGAGGACAGACAGCCATTCTTGTGATATAGCTAAGGTGATATATGTCCGTGAAAAGTGGGATTGACTGAGAGTTTGGGATGTTATTCTTGGACTAGTGTTGTCATGTTTGTCACCTTGTCCTCAGTGTGCACCTTTGCATAAGGGAATGGGAAGGGGGAAAGCTGGCTTAGTAACACAGAGCATAGACATGACACATGCATACATTTATTTGGGTTTTACATCGCACCTTCATGATGCAAATGTATGTGGTCTAGGGCTGAAAAGGAATTTTGGCCTTGGAGTCATGTAAAAATCATAGTCAGGATAAAAGTGGCAGAAACATCTTTGCTGCAAAGAAAAAAGTATTCATTTATTTCTGCCTCTCATCTCCTCAGTTCCACCAACCAGTCTCAGTAGCTGTGCAGAATTATTGCTGCAGCAGTTAGATTTTGAGGTGGGTGGGAATTTTCTAGTGGATACTGTTCTCCTTAGAAAATACCACTTCACTGAATTAAAAGCTTCTTATGAAAGTGCTGGTATAGTATAGTGGAAATGTGCCTTACCAGAAGAGGAATTTTCTCAGCACCAGGACCAAGCACTGCAATTAGGAGAAAGCTCCACTTCCAGAATAGCCTGTATAGGTTAAGGGACGTTTTTACTTCTCCTGGGCTAAGAGTTCTGACCTGCCTTGGAGGTGGCATCCTGTTCAGTTGAAGCCCAGAATGGGAGAAGCTTTGAAACCTCAAAGGAGTGAGAAAAGGTGTTTCACACTGCTATATTCTCCCTTCCATGAACTGCCTCTCTGTGCATGGCTTTGGTGAGGCACCTTCAATTAGGTATGGACACAGCTTCTGGTTTAGCATGAACTTGGCAGGTGTCATTATACCAGAAGTCAGTCTCTCCTGTGTTACCTCATGACAGTGCTCGTGAGTGGGTCTTCAGCCAGGCAATATATGTTTAAATTGGTGTTGAATCAGGATCACAGTGGATCAATGGCCTCTGTCAAAACCCAGTGGCCCTCCTGGACAGGCTGAATTTGTTTGCCAACACTGAGGTGCTGGAGTGTAATTTTGGATCAATGCAGATCAGTGGATGTTAGGCAGTAAGGAACAGCACACCCAGGCAGTTGCATTGAGTCATTTGGTATCAGTCCATTTTTGCAACTCTGGTGGAAATGTTTCTCCATTCCTGGTGGAAGTGCTTCTCCATCTTGGCTAATGCCATTTCCTCTGTGTTCATGGGGAAGTGACTCTGTAGAACAAGCTCAGTTTCCTGCCTAGGAAATGCTCAGCAGTGTCCAGATACTCCTTTCAGAATATGTCCTGGGATCTTGTGACAGAGCAGACTCAGCCAAAGACTAGTTAATGTTTGGTCTAAGGAGCAGAGTTCCTGACTCTTCAGACAAATTCTGTTTGCAGGTGACTCAACAGGGCAGGAAATGATATCTATGGGTACCAAGTATCTACAGCCAATGCACACAGTGCAGTGGTATGGAATTTTGTAGTTGCACAAGTATTATGTTGGGGAACTTGGCAACTCAGCAGGGTTTTGGCTTGAACAGTCATCTGCAAGCAGGGATAAATGTCCAAAATAGCTGCTCTTGTGCTTCTGGATCACCTGGCACTGATAGTCTTCCTTCCCTAAAATGATCCAATTGATTTCCACAGAGGCCTGATGTGAAATCTTTAAAAATGGTCTCATAATCTTGTGCTGGGAGATATGTAAGGAAGCATCAATTCAGAGAGAGAACTGTAAAAAGGAGAGAGATTGAAAGTGGAATTCTCTTACCAGCAACAGACATTGTGAACAAGCAGCTCAGCCGTTCCAGGCAAGAAATCAGGGTTTAAATTAGGCAGTAATTTGGGGTTTCATTGACCTACTATGCCATATGTTCACTTTTGGTACCTGAGTGTTCCATAACCTGTGTTTCTCCTCTCCTTTCTGACTGATGGATGGGGATGTTGGATTTGTTTGGACGCATACTAAAAAAAGGAGGCAGAGGAACTACAGCTGATGGATTTAAGGAGTGAATTTCAGACTGGTCAGCCTACTGCCAGAAAGCTGTGAGTCTGATGCAAATGAATTTCATAGTTTCTGCTGACAGTCTCCCAGCTACATTCTTCCTGAAGTGTGCGAAGGGAGTTAGCAGTTGCTCTCAGCAAAGCTATTCCTGAGTTTATCCAGCTGTTCTCTGAATGTAGAAACACAGGTTTTCTGACTGTCCCCTAGACATCAGCACAACAGGGACATTGCTTTCTCAGTGACCTGTGCTGTTTCAGATGCTGCTTCAATAGAAGACATCACTCCCTCCATGTTGAGCATTTTTGTAATTGTGCATGGAGAGCTTGGCTGCTGTGACTGCATCTAAGGTGGACAGAAAGGCATGGGGAAGTGGGAGAGAGTGGAGGAGAAGGACATGGTACATCCATCCCTTCCTTGGGCCCTCAGGAAACAGAGGTGATATAGGGGTGGCTTCAGCTGAGGTGCAGGGTTCAGACTTGCTGAAGTTTGAGTTCTCTGTCTCCTGAGAGTGCCACTGGAGTGAGCTATTCTCCATCCTGCTACCTCAGCCAGGCACTCCAGCAGGCACAGGTTGGTGTGGATTGCATCTGATGTGAGGGTGGTATAGAACTGAGTGCAATCTGTGACAGGAATTTGCCAACAAGGCAGCAATTATAGATATGGGATTATATGTGTGATGGACCATTGCCACTTCTGTAATGTTTCTGGAGAGAATGACAGGAGCCATTTTAGGATGAGGTTGTGACTCCCTGCTCTGTGTCAAGGATCCTTCTTTAGCTGCACAAGAAGATCAAGAAGGCCAGAAGCAGACAGCTGTAAGTCTGTGCATTACTCCTGGTTTGTGCTGAGACAAAACAGTGAGAAAAGCAGCTTCTCTCAGTGGTGCCAAGCAGTAGGACAGAGGCAATGGGCAGAAACTGATGTACAGGAATGAGTGTGAGTAAAAACTTCTTTACTTTCTGAGTGACTGGGTATTAAAACAGATTGCCCAGAGAAGCTGAGGAGTCTCTTTCTCTGTACACACTCAAAAGCTATCTGGACGGAATCCTGAGTAATGTGCTGTAGGCAGTCGTCCTTGACCAGGCAGGTTGGACTGGATGACTTCCAGTGGTGCCTTCCAGCCTTAACCATTTTGACTGTGAGATTTGGTCCAGGTCCTGGTCTGGTATCCCATTACAATGCTAACATTGGTATTGTGCCTCCTCAGGGAGCCAAACATATTTTCTTTAATGAGAGTTTCTTAGGGATGGGGCAAGTAATATATTAGGGTAGGCTGCTTTTTCTCAATGGATATTCAGAGATCATCATCTGGGAGAGTTTCCAGCTCATTCTAGCTTTTGTTTCCTTAATAGAAGTCAGTATGGATCAGAGCCATACGGTATTTCTAGTATGCAGATTGCCAGACATCTAAAATTAATGTATAGACCTTCTTGTCCCAAGAGATCAGTGAGTCTATGGATAGCTTTCTTCAGAAAAGCCTATCTGCCTTTGTGTGATAGCTTTCCTTTCCAAATAGGTAAATATAGGCTTTCTGAGTTAGCAAGGACATGACAGTTTGGACTAGCTAAGCCAGATTTGGATGCTGCCGAGATGAAAAAGTGGGATGTTTTTTTAGAGTTTCCTCTGGCAGAGAAAAGTTTCACTGGCATTCTTGGTCAAAGCCTGTCTGAATCTGTTTCCTAGCAGAAAACGTGCTCATCTTTCCTCCCACTTCTGTAACAGTCTCATTGCAGAGGATTATGGTGGTGGGAAGGAGCAATTGCATTGGTTTTGAGGACTCAGTTTGCTGTGAGCACCCCAGCCCGCACTCTATGCTGTCTGGAAAGAATGACGCGAGGAAATAGGATCTCAGAGCCTGGGAAGAAGCTTTGCAGACCACCTGGCTTTCAAATTCCTGGCACTGCTCAAACTTGTCTCTGTAGGAAATCCATGTTCTAAGTCAAGCTCAGGTCACATGAGAAAATGAATTTGGCAGGAATATTATGATTCCCTACTGATCTGCCAACAAATCCACCCCAGGCATCTTGCTCCATGGCTCTACAAGAATAGAGCAGCACAACTGACAGCCCAGTGTAGAAAAGAGGTACTTATAGAAGTGCCTGGAGGTGGTTTGTGCAGGCTCTCCCATGATCCAATGCTGCTGCAAGCTGACTTCCCCTAGCACTGCATTCTCCTTTTACAGAAAAAGAAAAGGCAAGGCCTGAGGAAGAGCTTGAAAGCAAAGAGAATTAAGGTGGCCGGGAAAATGACATCTCTTTGTCTTAGTGTTCTATGTACCTACTGTCCTAGGAAGACCTCAGTTCTCCTGGGTGTTATTTAGCCACTCAAAAAATGTACAAATGTAGGGACAATTCATACTTCTATGCCCACCTGACCTCCTCTGACATCATTAGTTGCAACTGGTGAGATATTGCTGTTGCATTTAAGTACTGTCTTGTGCATTGTTTTTCCCAAAATATCTCAGCTTCAGAGCAAGGTCCATAAAGAAAATGAAATTCAAAATGACTTTGGCACAATTATAGTAGAAATAAGCAGCTATTGAGCTTAATGCAGATGCCATGATAGGAAATATAATCTCATTTCCTCTTCTTTTTTGTCTTTTGTGATAGGTGCTCTATTATCAACTTTGTATGGGATGTTCAAAAATTTTATTGCATTGAACATATTTGGGAATTGGGAGGTCTCTTTATTACAGAAGGCAGAGGTTTTTGAGATGGGCTGTCAACAACTTGCAATGCTTTGACATCCCTTCAAGGTGACTGGATGATGTGCTTGGTACAGAAGTGCCCCTGGGGGCAGTATAACTGGAAATACTGGATTGTCTCTTCAGGCCACAAATTTTTGAAAATTAGAGGCCTGAAATTAGATATGTAAATCAGTCCTTCTGTATGCATAAGCACAAACATAACAATGAAAGGTCCTGGTTTTCAGAACTGTTGCTGTAAGATCTAACTGTGGGCACTCAAGGCTGAAACTGTGAGCTAAGGTGTTTCCTAGAGGAACTGAATAACCACACTTTTGAGTAATTTTCCTTTAGGTTTGTGAATGTTATTGTGTACGTGTTTATGTGCCTATTGATTTCTGTATCTTATATAAATGTAAGGCATACATAAATTTACTTATAGAAGAGATGTACGTATAAGCAAATAAATATACAGACAATTAAACATATTCTTTATATAGGTTTATGTTTAAATTACCTTAGTTCTGCTAGGAGACAATTAGAAATATCTAAATATTCACTGAAGTGGAGAACAACCTGAAGAAAAATATTTTAAAATCCAGGTATGAGAAAAACAACTGAGACTGATGGCATTGGTTCCTTCCCTGGTAATCATGGAAATTTAGTGGGTATGGCTGCAGTCACTGCAGCATTGTGGGTGAACAGCATTTTGCTTTCCTTCAGATTGTCGTAGCCAGTGCTGTCCTCTTGTTCTGGGGATAGGTAAAGGTGACAAGCAGGAGCTTGAGAGCAGTTTGTGAAATGGCTGAGGTCTGTATTCTAGAAGCTGAATCTGATGTCTTTATGTGTGTTGGGGTTATATCTGCTCTGTGACTCTCAGGGGATTGAAGCTTCTCTGGTAAGTTAGTGGGAAAGGCTTCTGCTCCCACTTTGCACTGACCAACTACGTGAGCAGCAGGAGAAGGCAGCAAATAGGCTGAAGGAGCCAAGTTATTTCAAAGGCAGCCTTTGGTGAAAGGGCACCTGCCTGAGGTTGAAGGAGGCATCCTGCTCCTTCCCTATGCAGGTGGGGGGTAGTGGATGCTAGCTGTGCCCCAAAGGGGGACTGTACACCAGGAATCGTTTTCAAGGTGAAAACATCAATTTGCCAGTGCCCTCAAAAATGGAAGAAGCTAAAGGAGGGAATTAAGACTTGTACCATACTCAGATGGGTGCTCTGGTTCCCTGATGACCCGTTAAGGAGTCAATTAAACTGTGTAGTTAGAGCTAGGATACCCACAGCTGACAGCAATGGAAAGAACAGGAGTAAGAGATTGCATGCCAGGGGGAAGGGAAGCTGCTTCTTTAACAATAAAAACTTTTCCCTTAACAATGTTTCTGGATGTGTCTTGCTGCCACTGGAGCTTTCTCTAACAATTTTGGACGTGGGTTTTTGCCANGGGGGGGGGGTTGGAAGAGGAGAGCAGAGGGATGGCCGGGTCCGCCTGGAGATGTCCTGGATGCTTCCACTCATCTATTTCCAGGAGAGCCACCTGATGGTGCTGTTTGTTCAAGTTCCCGGCCGCCGAGGCCCCGAGCCTGCAGAGCTGTGTGTGGACCGGCATGTAGATCTGCCTTATCACAGGGCGTTTAATTAATAAAAAAATGATAAAAAAGGGCTCTATCGCCCACCTGGTTCTGGCAGTGGGATCTCACCTCTCTGTGAGGCCCTGGGGCAACAACAGATGGGTTTTTAAGCTCAGTTTCAAGAAAGTACCTTGGAAAAGGTCTGGGAGAGGCCAGGCCTGGGTGTCGCTGTGCTTTATAAAGGCTGACGATGGCTTGCTAGGTTTTCCTAATTTATTTTACATTCTCCTCACAGTTTCCATTGTGGAGCTTTCCCGTACAAGGATTAACCATCACAAGCGGTGCAGTGCAGCTCTGGCAACCTCCCTGGAAAACACGCGTCCTGAATAATGATGACTGCTGAAAGCAGGACAGAAAATCCACCCTTCTGCTCCTTAAATCAGCACTGGCTAGCAGCACCCCAGACAAAGAGCAGTGCTGGGTGGCACCCCCATTCCCACAA
The DNA here is from genome assembly GCA_013389925.1 of Aegithalos caudatus. Taxonomy (NCBI): domain Eukaryota; kingdom Metazoa; phylum Chordata; class Aves; order Passeriformes; family Aegithalidae; genus Aegithalos; species Aegithalos caudatus. The sequence goes on along the minus strand of WEIU01023033.1, from coordinate 767,767 downwards.
CCTGCCCCCTTTGCCAACCTGGCTCCCTCTCCACACGGGCTCCCATCAAAGCACTCAGGCAAGGCAAGAAATGCTAACTGTGGGGATGCTCCTACCCAGCATCACATATCTATTTGGGGGGGGCCAGACCCCCCAGTTCCTCTGGAGGGTATAGGCTTGTGTTTTCCATTTTAGGGACCAAAACCTGCAGTTAAGAACTAGCAGTGCTTGAGGTGATGAACAATCAGGGCCAGCATGTGGGGAGAACAAGCAGCTCAACCTCCTGCCTTGCCTGATTCACTTGTAACAGAGGGCAGGAAGTAATGCTTAGCCCAGGTTGCCCTACTCACTCCTGCCACAGGCAGCACCACAAGTGGGTCCTGCTGAAGTGAACAGGCTGGCTTCTCATTTGTTTCTCGCTGTCAGGATGATGAGTCCGACTAGATTTCTTTCTGTTTGTTTGCTGCTTGTTTGTGCTGACAAAACACATGCATAGTTTGTAGTTCCCTCATTTCAGCTGGTTGCTGTTCCATTTTAATGCGAGGCACTTCGTCGGAGGTCATTTACTCAGTATGCTGCTGGGCCATTTACAAATATGAACTGATGAATATTTCATCATTGTTCACCAGGAATTCTGTTGAAGTGTAGAGCTTCATGGCAGTGAGTAAGTATGTGATGCGCTCAACCTGAAATCATTTTTTTGCAGCATCTCTCATCAGGCATGCTAACTGCTGACATTTGGAAGAGGGAGGAATGCATATATGTATTAATTCAATATTCTTTATCTCACCTTGATTCTACTTAAATATCCGTGGAAGCAGCGTTGTTTGGGGAAGGGGCTCTTTTGATAAAATAGCAAGAGCAGCCATCTAATCCCATTCACTGTAAGTGCAATACCCAGTCTTCCTTTCCTTCCCGCAGTGCCACACCTCCGGGAGGGAGGCTCTGCTGGAATCAGAGACTCCCTCTTTAGAATAGGCACTTGCAGCAGAGGAGGTGGTGAGACCAATTTATCTTGCTGCAAAACATTCTAATGGAAGCAGGGCACAGTGTGCAGGGGACACATGCCTGTGTTAATGCCTGCTTGAGACTGCAAAGAGCCTGGAGCAATCATTCTGCAAAGGGATACCCAAGCTATTTGTCTCAGAGACCAATGATGATTCAGGCACCAGCACCACTAGGTGTTTTATTGCTGAAACAACTGAAAAAATCAGTCTGGGATAGAGTACCAAGGTTGATAGTGGGGTCTGTAAAGGTAGTTCACTCTGCAGCTGAGAGGGAGGATATTCCTCTGTTGATGGCATGGCAGCAGAATGTCCCAGCTGCATGATGCAGATGTGCTGGTGGCAGTGCCTCCCTGTTCACCTGTTGACTGAGGAAAAGCCAGTGGGAAGGTGTCCTCTGTAATGGTGATGTTTACACCAGTGTAAAACAGTACTGCACTCCTGGATTTTCTGGATTGTAACATTCATGGTAATTGAAGTCAGACCGATAAATAGGGCTGTGGAGCACTGTGTTTCACTAGTGAGAAAATAATCCAGCCAACAGGGCCTTGTCACAATCCATGCTTCTTCTGCCCTCTCCTTTGGTACTGTTGGTGGCAACCCTGGGAGCCTGAAGGAACAAAGGCTATTGTGACCATGTCAGATACATCAAGGGGAAAGGAGGCCATGTGTACCTGAAAGCTGTCTCCGTCCCTCTCTCTGGTGGCCAGACCCCAGGGATGGGCTGCAAAGCCTGCCTGCTCTTTATTTAATGCTGGATGGTTTTCCGCTGTTTCTGAGACAGAGTGAAGGAGAGAAGTTGTGAATAGACAAAATTTGGTAGCTGTGTGGGAAGCAGGGGGTCATCTTGACATATGCAGAGAAAAGTTGGTAAATTGGAACCAAGCTCCACAATTCATCTGAGTGAAAAATGAGATAGACTCCTCATCTTTTCAGTTTTTCATCTCAGCTTGTCAATCTTAATATATCAATATTGATGCTAATATGTCAATATTACAGTTTGCCTGGCACAGTGTGTGCCTGTGTAACAGGCCACCCGATGCTGCACTGCAGCAGCCAGGTCCTGCAAACCTGAATGCTCTGCTTGTGTGAAGCTCTTGACATACACTGTGCAGAACAGAGGTGGGGCATATTTGAGACTGAGAGAGTTCTGTGCTGGTGACATTGTCTAAACTCTGCTATTCAAAGAGGTCTACTATGTATTCTTGGTATATAAACTAACGCACAGCCCTAAACTACCTGGAACTAGCTTTAATTTTAATGATCTCTAGGGTTTTTGCTTTTGGTTTGGTGGNGGGTTTTTTTTTTGTTTTTTTTTTTTTTTTTTTTTTTTTTTCTTTCCTTTTTAAGATTTTGTGAAGTCTGTAGACTGGAAGTCTGTAGAGCATGGACATCCCACCACTGTGCTATTCATATCTGCTTGTATATGTATAGATATACAGTATGCCTTCTATTATTGCATGTTTTGGATGAACCCCCAGAGAGCTTTGGCTCTCAGTGGTAAAATGCAATAGCTGTCCTTTGGTTCCTTCCCCTCAAAAGGGGCCAAACACAGTGAGGGCACTTGCTGAAAAACATAGGGTTAGGTGAGATGTACTTTTTTTGTGACTACAAACTTTAATCACCATTCTGCCAGACCCTTCACTAATATGTCTGGGAAAATAAATATTTTTGACTCCTTTAAACCTATCTGTGCTTCATCCCTACTTTTTATGAGTATGTATTGGAAGGTTTTTATTTATGTTTTATTTTCTTTAAACTTGACTCATCTCTTCATGCTTTTTTCAGGCTCATACCCTACAATACAAAGTGCTCAGTGAGAGCCAGCTTGTAAAAGGAGGATAATGTCTGGAAGTTAGATGTATGGGAACTTGATGCCAATATTCATGATATGCAATGAAAGCAGGCAGTGTGGAAAAGAATGTGAGGGTGTCCTAGACTCCATCATAGTTTTTATTGGGCTTTGTAGTAGATTTTTAAAAAATATACTTGGATTTTTAAGTTGACAAAATGTAATGACAGAATGAAACTGATTCTGTAGTCAGTTTTTCCAAAACAGTGCAATTAATCTGTCGATCTTTAAAATACAATTAATAACTTTTTGTAGAGTGAGACTTCTTTTCTGTGGGGGTGCAGGCAGGGGGTGTGTGGGTGGTTACTGAGCATACATGGTACTCTAATCTCTTCTCACTGTCTGTCTTCCATTCTCTATTTTTGAGGCACACAGATATTATGGGCTAGAATTTGCCACTTCTGCCAACCCAGAAATAAACAGGACTAGTCATAGGGCAAAACATGACTTGCTACAAATGCAAGTGACAGAAATTGTACCTGAATGGTCATTTTTAGTAACAATTGGTTAGTGTCCAAAGTGGAGAGCAAATTAATGAACTTGTATTAGGATCTACGAGAACAAAGAAGAATGTTTGCCATTCTAGAGCAACTTGGTGAGGGGAGGGCAATTACAATGGAAATTGCTATTTAAGGCAGTGTCTAAATTTTGGTTCAGGGTAGGTTTTCTCAGCAGCATAGCTGACATTTCCCAGTATTTCACACTATGATTTTACAGTACTTCAGCCATGAGTTAAGTAAGTTCAGACTTTGCATGAAAGAGTAAATATAGCAGATTTCACTTCTTAACTTAAAAAGTAGATGCTGCACCTCTCTGTGTCACCCATTAGTCACTTTTGTCACCAGACATGGTTACTACATGTTCTGCCAGCTGATGTCTTTGCTTGTCCATCTCTTAAGGAAGATTGGACTGTGAGAATCATCAAATATAGTCTAGATTTCAGTGTAGCAGAGGAAGGACAAGAGACAACAGGCACAAGTTGCAGCGTGAGAAATTACAGCTGGATGTAAGGAAGAAAATTTTGGCCAAGATGGCCAAACAGTGGAAGAAGTTGTTCAGAAACACTGTGATATCTCATCTTTGGAAATGGGACTAGATCACCTCCAGAGGTTCTTTTGTGCTTGTTATTCTGTGGTTCCATGATTTTGTGCAAGAGTTTGAGCAAGTGTCTCACACAATCTGTACTGCCTCTGTAAGGCACCTCCCAAGCGTCTTTGTACCCCTTTCAGAAACAAAACTGCCTCAAGACTCTCCATACCATGATGAATTTTCCACAGCTTTGCAGGATGCCACCCCTGACCCCATGTGTCGCAATAGGATACAGAAGGAAGGCACAGAACACAGAGTGATCTCAAGGCAGAAAAGAGGAAGTTTATTTCCCAACTGGGGTTTATATAGTTTTCCAGGGATTGCCCCTGGATTGGAGGGAGAAGTTGCCACCTCTCCATCCACACTGGTTGAGACAAAAGTCCATCAAATGTCCCTCCTCGAGAAAGGAATGTAAATAAAGACTGTTTTTCCTACAAAGTCCTTGAAAAGACTCCATTTCGACATGTAAACATTAGAAAACTTGAAAAGCTTTAGAAAACTCAGAAGGCTGTAAAAAATTCTGGGTGACACCCATGCACAATTAGCTTCAGTTTTGCCTTTATCTTCCTGTATGTGCAAATGGCTTTTAGAGACATTCTGGCTGAAAACACCTGTGTTGGAGTCCAGGGCATATGGAAAATCCCTTGAGCTGCCCTGGGGGGTCTGAGACCCCAGCTGGGACCCCAAGAAAGTGTTGCCTTTGACCTTAGTCCATGGGAAAAACTTCCAACACTCTGAGATGAATTAAAAGCAACAAAGATCAGAAATAAATAGTAGTAGTAGTTTGTGACAGGGTGAAAATTTGTAGTTTTGGGTTTTTAGTACGGAGAGAGATGAGAGCAAGATGGAAGATTCTGAACAGTGTCTCATGTCCTCCTTCTTCTTCTACTCCATTTTCTGCTGTGACCGTAGTATAGAGACATTGGTAGAATAGGTTTGATGTAGAAATTGCATATTTAGAATAGGTGGCACAAAATTGTAAATATGGTACGTTTTAAGAATTAATTGGGCTAGAAACCTTTAAAAGACTTTGAATTCTTAGTCTGGTGTGCTTGTCCAGCTGTGTTAGTCAATGCGTTAAGCCAGGCAAGGCGGCGCACAGACCTTAAGAGAAGAAACTGTATAAACATCTCAAAAGATGGAAGCTGCAAGTCCCATTTATCTTCTTAACCCCAGTACTGGACTTTGTGAGAAAAAGCCCTAATCAAGAATCCCTGAAAAAAGAAATCCTCACAATCTGCTTTAATGAAGAAACTGAAATGTACATGAAAACACACAAAAAAATGAGGCTTACTTCAGCCAAGGAACTTTCCAGATATCTCCCTGTGCTTCTCAACAGATTCCCATGGTTAGCTTCTTTCTCGGGCAAGTGTTGCCAAGAGGGGTTTGTCAGAGGGGGTTCTTCTCTTTTTGCCAACTGATTTAATTGATGAGCTCACTTATCTTGTTTCCCCCTAAAGTTTCAGGCCACCAGGTCTAAACAGACTGCAAATAAGCATTGTATCAACATTTAAAATGAAACAGAGAAATTGACTTAGGCTTCAAGAGCTTGAAAGGAGGAACAATGTTTTGGATCAGCCAAATACTGTTTAGCCCATACCAGCAATTATGAGTAAGACACAAGGCAAACAGGAACGTTTTCTATAAGTTAAATTTTGAAAAAAAAAATTAATCTCTTACTCTCTGTGAGAAAAAAAAAAAAACACAGAAGACTATTTATCTACAAGTTTTCTATGTTTTTCCAGGATTATAGGACAGTTCAGGTTGGAATGGAACTTGACAAATTGAACTGTAGTCCCACCTCTTGCTGAAAGTAGGATAGGCAGTGAGGCTAGACCAAGTTACTAAGGATTTTACTCAATCAGATCCTCAACTCCTCAAGGACAAATCCTCATCCTTGGGCTATGACTCTTCCAAAGGTCAATGTTCCAAATTTTCTGGAAAAACACTGGTAAGCTGAAGCCCTAGTTCAAAGGAATGTGTTGCATTGTCAGCAGAGAACAACCTGACTACGGCCTGAATAAGTCATTAGGATGTCCTCCAGCCTTCCCTTAGTAAAGTGGATCTGGTGGCACTGGAGGTGCCAGAAAGACTGTAACCTAGTTCGAGTTGCAGCTGAGCTTCAATGCCATCACTTGTGCTGGCACCTTCCTTGCCTTCAGCCCTGGAGCTCATCCAGTTCTGGACAAAGTCACACTGGCCTTAAAATCCATTGCTGAACTCTGAACGAAACCTGGGTTTTTTGTTAATTTGGTGTGAATGAGAAAAACAATTGCTGAAGGGTACTCCTTTATTAGCTGTTAGTGAAGAGAGTTCAGGATTTCTAGCTGAGATCTGATGCAATTATATGTTACTTTTGAGTCTTCTTTGCAGAAGCAGCTGCAGCCTGGGTAAATGGCAATGTATGCCAGCTGAGCAGAAAGATGGCATAGGTTATTGAGTATGACTGAGGAATTCCTGGTTGAGTGATTATGGCCAGAACTCTGTGGGAAGACAGACAACTGTGAGGTGTAGGATCAGCAAAGTTCCTGAACACTTGCAAAGTCCTTTCTGCCAGATGTTGTGGTCTCAATATTCAGGCCACTTTCATGAGTGATCTATGAGGGTAAGATGGAAAGGTTTCTTGCTTCACTGTCCCTATTTCCTTTTCTGTGGACTTGATGAAGAACTTTTTCTGGGTCAGTTTCAATAGGACAGATGAATTTCTGGCATTTATCTTGATAATCAATGCCAGGAAAAAAAAAAAATCAATATTTAATAATTCCTTCTTAATATACTTCCTGTGTCCCTGCTCAGAATATCCAAGGTCACCAAGAGCTTCACAAAGGCATGGGAGCAGTAAAAGCTGTGCTCTGAATGCTATTACATGCCATTTTTAGGTTCATAGGTTGCTTTGAAGGATTTCCCATGGCTGTCTGTAATAGTAATCTTAAACTGACATACTCAAATGGCTTCTTTGTTAACTAACCAAGGACAAGAAACAGCTTGTTTGAAGTGATGCATGTTTCCTTTCGATAATGATGCCCTCCATCAGCCTATTCATAGCAGAAGTAGTGCCTAATTAACAGCTTTCCTATGGTCCCTTGTCCCCCTCTGGTCATGGTGGCTTTCTCACATTTGTATGCTGCCACAGAGCCCTCTCTTTTTGTCCTGCTCGAGAAGGATGGCAAGCTATGACTTGTGTTTTGGGATCATTACGGAGGGAAACATGTAAGACAGGGCCTGACATGCTGAGCTTACTTCACTCAAACGGAGTGAAGGGGTAAAAATCATCTGAAGTGTGCAAGTAACACAATCTTCAAACTTAAGGAGGTTAGGGTACCCATAAACTCAGATTTTACTCCTAGTTAATTGAATCTACACTTTCAGGTTTTCTTCAGAATGTTGTACCCAAATATACACATTTCCTTCACACTTTAGTCACGGGACAATTCAGATAAGTTGAGGCTTGTTTTCCACAAGGCAGAGAGTACTTTCCAGCAGTCTTTTAATTTTGTAGTGTATACTAGACATTCTGTGGAGTTTTCTTCTGCTTTTCCCCTTTCAAAGTGTGCTGCCATATATCCTTTACAGCTCACTATGTTATTAGGTGTAGGGACTGAATCCTTATGAGAGCAACCCATCTGCAGTCCTTGGTAGTTCCTTGTCAGATCCAGGCAACTTAGTGCACAGGTAGTCATATTTTACCTCCTTTTCTAATCAACTTTCCTCCTTTTTCCTTTCTCTGTTGTGCTAAAAGTTTCAGGGATATTTGCTATTTTTATCTGTGCTGGCCCTACTTTTAACCAAAAAAGCAATAGGAAATCAGGTTGTCTTTTGCAACTGATCTGCTAGCAAAGCTGTGCTTGATAATGAACAGGTAAACCCTCTGACTGACTCTACTCAGTGGTGTGAAAAATGAGGTTCACTTTCTTAGAAGAATGAATGAGTTTAATAAAACCTTTAAAAATAGACAATTAGGAGACAGAAAATAAGGCAAAAACAGTTTCTCGGCCGAGGGTGCCTGTCACCAAGCCTGCCAGCACACCTTACCTCTTCAGATCCTTTGTTTTAAGGATCTCTGTGTTACATATTCAAGAGACCCTAATGCATGATTCAAACACTCTTTTTGGTTATCTCTTTCTTTGTTAAGTTTTAATCCCCCCCCAGTCATTTTATCTGGTTGATTCATCTGGGTGGCTCCGCTCTGTGTGCTGTCATAGGTTCCATAAACTCTGCTCTCAAGGTTTTGGTCATCTCCATTTGGATAAGATACTTGATAACAGAGCTTCAATAGCTTCTGGTCAGCAATCTTCATGCAGGAATCCAGGATGACTCTTCCTATCTTCAGATCTGGCCAGTTTAGATGTTACAAAGAAAAAAAAACCTAGTCTTCACTGTTAGCACTATGTTACAATTAGAAGATATACATTAATCACATTTCTAGGACTCTGTTAATAAAAGAAATTACAGACAAAAAAACCCTTTCCATATTATATTATACATAACATTCATTTCACTATATGTGAAAAGCTAACTTTATAATGTGTATTTATAACAGTGGCCATAGGTATCTGTTAATGTTTTCATGTGCAGAGAGCTTTGTTTTAGAACCAGTACTTTCCAGGACAAGCAGCTTTTTCCTTGTTGACACTGCAAATAACAACCACAAAAGTTTGGAGAGCTTGTCTTTGCCTATAAATACTCCAAATGAATCTTTCTTGGCCTCTTATAAGGTCTTGTAACTTAAACTATGTGGTAAAATCCAACCACTGAGGATTTATGAAGCTTGGGTAATGACAATTTATTGACCTCTGTCTTCTTGCTCATTTACAAAGAGAGTCAGCTGAAGGAAAGGCATTCATACTTTATTACTCTTCCTTGAACAATGACATTTTTATTCATCAAGAATTGTTTTTCTTTTTAATTTGGAGGCAAAACACAATTTCCCTTAATTTGACACATTACAGAAGATTGGCCTGACACGCTTTGAATTCCTTTTCTAATAAATACAAATTTCACTGTCCAATCTTTCTTTCTAGTAACTACAAGATTAAAGTTGAACAACAGACTGCTCAAGAGGAATAAAAGTAATTTCTGAGGTGCTGTAATTACATTTTTTCCTACAATAAAATAGATATTTTTCACTGCTCCTTCACAAATCAGCCTCATTTCAGTTGGTGCTCTGCCCTTACAAATACGTCAACAGAATCATAGAAACTGTTTTGACAATATCAGAAATAATTAAACATAGTCACTTAAGAGTTTGTGTCCTAAACCATGCACTACTGCAGAACTACCAGCTCTGGCAAGAGCAAATGCCAACATTGCTACTCTGCTACCAAAAGTGTACGGGTTCGTTGGCTGCCTCAGACTTGCTAGAATATATAGTGGCTGAATTTTGCCTGCTTTCCCTTAATAGAAAGCACTAATTTTGGTCTTAATTCTCTCTCCAGCTGCCAGATCCCTGAAACTTATATAAATATAATTATCTGTGATAGTCCAGCCGTTCTTTCAAATCTGGTTAAAATTAGCTAAGGAGAAAATTCGGTAAAGGGTGCTGGCAGAAAGGAATCAGACCAAAAATACATCAGCCATCATGTCAGTTGTGTGTTTCATGGGTAGCTGCTAATTTAATGCTGCCTTTCTCCCAGACCAGCCCTTGGAGACAGCTACTCTGGTGTCCAGGAGCTGAGATCATTTGGTGACTGTTTTAGTGAAGAGCTGCTTGGAAATGTTTGGGTCTGTCCCTTCCAAACACCACTGAGTGCTGCTGCATGCTGTCAGAGTGGTCTTGGCAGCCTGAGGATTTTTCATTCCTGTGGATTTGGGGGCACACCAGACATCTGTACACAAGGCAGTGGGGCTGCCCCTATGCGTTTGTGAGTGGCTCAGAGCTGTAGGTAAAAGCAGCAATGAGGCTGTAGCAGCATGGGACTCCTCTCTGGAAAAAGACCTTGGCCTTCAGTGAGTACCAACCTCTGCACAGCTTCATGTTACTGTGTTGTTATGGGCAGAAAGAGCTTTAACTCTAGATCAGGGTTAAAGCAGTAACTCTCCCTATTCCAGGGGTATTTTTGACTGGGCAGGACACAGTCCAGCTGTTCTGTTTTGAGCCTGTGTAGAGTAGGGTGCATTTAAGTGTGTGGTAGGTGCTGTATCCAAGGTAAACCACCCATTTGTGTGTGGCACTGTCACCTCAATAGCACAGCGTCTTCTACAGGCTCTGCTGAAGGGCTGATTTTCATTGACTTGGGGAAGGTTACAGGTCTTGGGCCCTACTGCTGCAGAAGGCATCTGGATTTGACTTAGTGCCTGAGAGCATTTCTGTTGAAATTTGTAGGCATGTTCATCTAGGCACTTTTAAGCTACGTGGGTTGTCCTGGCTGGAGTCTTTCTGCAAGATATGTTTAATATGCTAAGTCTGCAAAGGTAGCACAACCACTTATCTATTTGTGTAAAGGACAAAGTAGTGTGACACCTGATTTTTCAAGGTGCCCTGCAGTGGTGAAGACTAAAAAAAAAAATATTTCTCCATTGCACAGTGCAATTTGGTGAAGAGATTTCAGAGAGAGCCCTAAACTATTTAACTGTAAGTAGAGTAAGCAATATAGCCGCATTAGCACAGAGCTCAGCAAGGTAAATTAGCATCGTGCAGCATAGACATATCCTAAATTTCTGTTATGGTTTCCTCAGTGATGTTTTTTCAAACCATGGCTTGAAAATAAAATATGGGGTTTTTTTCACCACTCCAAATCACTGTGCTAGGAAAGCCTGCATACATTTTCCTTTTTTATTATCTCACTATCATCTCTTTTAAAATAAATTCCAACCTTCCTAATTTTATTTAATTTTTTTTTCTTTTATTGGTTGCATTCTCTCATTCATCAGGGCTTGGATCCCCTGTAACCAAAAGCTGTTTCAGCTGGGGCACAGAAGATACTGCCTCTGTATTATAAAACCTACCATTTCAGTTCCCTCATGACCCTGTGATAGAAGGCTAGACATGATCAGAAAAGGAATAGAGATCTAACATTATTATGTCCCTTCATAAATCTACACAGTTCTGATCACACTATCTCAAATGGGATGCAATAGGACTGGAAAATGCACAGGAAAGGGCAAGGATGATAGATGTTGTGGATTATACAGCATGAGAGTACGTCACATTCTCCAGTCTGTGGGGAGACAGTGGAGGGCTCCTGTGGAGGTCTGCTGTGAACAGAGTGGAGAAGGTGAGAAAGGAACTGCTAAGGGCTGCTGCAATGTTAGAATACATGGTGAAATTCTCTGAAGGAATATGTTTGGAAGTCTTCAAGGAAGGAGTCTCCTCTCAGTGACCGATAAGCAGTGGGACTCACTGCCACACTGTATGGGCAAGTCCAAATTTTTTAAAAGAGTTGAAATAAGGACATAGATTTCTTTGATGGTTGTTCATCAATGATTAAGGGCAATCAGGAAAGTAAGATTGGGTTATTACTCTCAAAGCAAGAACAACAGATTATTATCCTTTGTGCTTCTTGGAGTAGTTGTGGCATCACTGGATGACTCACTAGGTTATTGTAGGTACTATGTTTCTACCTGTGACTGTTAATCTACCAACCTACACAGTAGAAATTCTTAAAAAAGCTTTGAAGATCAAGGGAGAAAGACCCAATATACTACTGGCTGAGGTGTATTTTATCACAGAGGAAGACCATCATCTACCTGTTTGAAAAGACTGAGAAAATGGAAACTGTCACGGTGTGTCAGAGGTTGATGCCTACCCTGACAGCCCTCCCCTGGGGTCTTTAAGTCAGGTGCTTTGGGAATTCCTGAGATGAAAGTTACACAAGTTTTGCTCTACTTAGCCAAGTAGAGTGGCTATTTTAGAGCCCTGTAAATTGGAAATAAGAGCAGGGGAAAAATGAGATACAGACAAGATGGTAAGAATATATATGAGGCCTCAGCTCTGCAACTATTTAAATATCCTGTATTCAGTTCACTTTCAAGCAACATACTAAGGAGAAGGTGGTTTTGCAAGGAGAGTCTTGGCTCAGTAGAGAATAAACTACATTTAATATTTGCTGAAGTCCTATATAGCTAACTTTTCTTAACAGGTAAAAGCTTTCCATGGCATTTTTATAATGTCTGCATGGCCACACCATCCTAAGAACTTGATGAATGAATGGAATGAAGTCATAGACCACTGGCATTTTTCCAAAGTGATATGATACAAAAATTTAAGCTTATATGGATTTTGGAGTTGGTTTGATCTTTGGGGGAGTAAATATGCAATCAGATTACCTCTGCCCATCTGGACATTCATTCTAGGTCAGCAGGATTCCCAGAAACTGGTCTGCAGACAGAATAACACAGACTTAAGTATGCTGGGTCTAGAATTAGCTAAGCTATCATGATTGGTCTCTGATCTTGGTTATGTGAGATAAGTCAAAAATAGTGATATTTTTGCTGGAAGGGTTTGTTCTGTCTCTGCCTTTATACCTGACAGAGAGGCAGTAATTCTAAGGCACAAATCAGAAACTCCTACACACAGGCCTTGATTTCTTCTTTTTCAACTCGCCATGCAATTGCAATATGTAAATCTAGCAAGTGACACTTCCTCATCTAGAGCGCTATCACTTTCCTAAAAGTCCAAGCTTAAATAAATGGCATGATGGGGCAAATTAAATCAATACCAAGTCTAGAAAGTGAAGAAGGATGGACTTTAAATAGGACTAGTTCTCCCTGCTGATACTGGTGGCAAAATGTCCAGAATGTCTAAAAAACCTGTGTTCCTGTGTGCACATGAAATAAAACCTAGTGAATGCAGGGCATACTGAAACTCTGGTACAGTGGTCAAGTTGTCCCCATAATTTTTTTTTTTCTTTCTCTGCCTGCTCTTCTACTGAAATCAGCAACAAATACATTAGGGCAACACAACAGACAATCACAGCTCCCCCTTCACTTAGTTTATCTCTTCCCGTATTTGAAGACCTATATTTTGTACATATTCTGACCATCCCAGAAATATGTATAAAACCCATAGAGCTTGTTTGCAGAGAGTAGAGGGGAAAAAAAAAGTTAGGCAATCTGAGAAATGTGTGTCCTAGTGTCTTCCATGCTGAAACAAAAGTGCTTCCTTTGAAAAAATCCAGAGCCAGCACATGCAGGCACTGCAGGAGTAAGATGAATTTGAGCCTGGATCTCCAAAGCACTGACAAGTAAATTACAAAGGGCAGAATCTTCATTACTGGTGATGTAGGAGGCATGAAGAGATGCTACTTGATTTGTGGATCCCAAGTGGAGTTTTCAAGGCTGACAATTAATAATAGGAAATTGACTTGTAAACTGAATGAACCTGACACAGGGTCATGAGAGCAAATTACATTTGGAAGCTATAGTGCCATTTTTCTAGTTACTTGTAAGAACAGTGAATAGTGGGCAATTTTGTTTGCAGATACTTTTTAACTTTTCTCCTATGCTTTTCTCCCACCATCCCCATCCCAAAAATTCAAGTCCTTCTTTGGGGATTTAAGTATTTAACTGCTTAATCTTGTAATTGGAAGTAACAAGACAGTTTGGTGACATTTTACAAGACAAAAGCCATTGAGTCCACCTCTCATAACTACACAGCTGTTAAAATCCTCATATGACTAATCTCTAATTCCCAGCAGTCTACTGAAAATAAGATCATACTTTGAACTGTGCTGCTTTAGTATACCAAATAAAGCTCCCACACGACTTCCAGATCAGCTCAGAGTTTGGTTATCCTCAAACCATGGTGTTTATACAGATCACAGACTGTATTAAATAAAACTCTCTCTATAAATGTTTGTGGGAGATTATATTAAGCTCAATACTATGAAATCTCCTTTAAAATGCAGGGTGCTTGGCCTCTTGTGAAATGGAATTTGGGAAAATTAAGTTACAGAAGTGTATTCCCAGTTCTCCACAACCGAAGGACTATTCTGACAAAAAGATTCCTTTGCCTATGCTGATTTTCTGCCCCATCCTTTCATATTTGCATGCAGAGGGCCCTTTGGGAAACAGCTTGCTTGGACACAGATACCCAAGCCCAGAAGTTCTCTTTTGCTCGTATTCCTTTCCAACTGGCTGCTCACAGATGATGTTAGAGATCGTAAGATATTTACACTCTTGCACTGTTTCTCCATTAGCTGTCAAAGTAATGGGAAAATTTTTGAGTTGGAAGTAAATGGAAAGATGGCAAGATTCAAACCTGTGCATTTATAAAAAGAAAGAGAGTCCGTGCCTATTGTTAATGCTATCCAATCCCCAGGTGGGCAAGAAGCTACTTCTGGGCTTCCAGGGAATTAAAATCATTTAAATGTATCTCTTCTGCCCAGCACAGGAGCTGTCTTCTTGTGAGGGAGAGCAAAGTGTGGCTGCTGTGTGCTTTCAGAGGGGCAGGCAGCACCTTGGGTGAGACCAGTGTCTGGGCTGGGGTCCTCCAGGCCCTTGGGTACAGAGAGGTTTGGGGATGGATCCAGACATGGATTTCAGACATGGAGGTGTTTGAGGATGAGGTCCTGGCTGAGGGAGGCAGATCAAGCAATAGGAGATTGGTACATGAAAAAAGATGATTTCACTCTATGGCTACATTTGTAAGTCTGACCCTTTCCTTTACCCACCTTTCAAAGAAGGGCAGGACTACAGTGGTGGTATATTCTAAATATCTGTAATCTGTAATATATCCTGAGTTGTCAAAAATGGCTTATATGTTTGCTAGCAGATGTGTTTCACTTAAGTTGCAGTTGCAATGCTTTGTAAAAGAACTCAAGGGTTACCAATTACTGTGCTGACGAAGCTTCCAACATGCAGTCAGATGACACAACTTTAAGCCTTGCCTGTTTCTCTTCACTTAGCAAATACTGTGACTTAGAGGATGACCTGTGCAACTGTGGATTTTCATAGCATTTGTATTGTGAAACACACAAAAGGAGATTTCAGAAGTGCTGTGTGATGTACAGCCTGTATGATTGCCATCAGTGATTTGTTCCTAGTACTCAACGTGGGAAAGGGAAATGCAAATGAAACATTTGTCTCCTTGGAAAAAAAGCTCTGAACTACTTGAATGGGAGGGACAGGCAGAGGCTGCTTTGCAGATTAGAGGTGTCCTCTACTCACGCAGCAGAGAGCAGAATCTGCCTTTGCACTTCTTGACTGTTGGTACAAATTCGCAGTGCCTGCTCACCAGCTGGTGACATGCGATGGTGACTCCTGCCCCTCCCCAGGTGGGAGACCCTGAATAAAATTAATTGATGACTGTAAACTTTGCATCTTTCAGCAAAGAAGCTAAAGCACTGGCTCTAAGTCTGACTCCCCCCTGCTGTGGTCCCTTTGCATCAGGCTGGCGCAGAGGGGACACACAGCACTGCCCACTATGCCACAGCTGCTCCAACCTGCAGCAGTGTGCTGCTTCAGGGTTGTCAGTCCAGCAACTGTCACCATCCCTGCATGGATGCAGACTTTTAAAAGGAGCTGCAAAATGTCAGCGATTTTATTTGTGTGACCTGCCCCCACTGTGCAGAGCAGAGTCAATGCACAGCACAGGAATG
Source organism: Aegithalos caudatus (assembly GCA_013389925.1). Taxonomy (NCBI): domain Eukaryota; kingdom Metazoa; phylum Chordata; class Aves; order Passeriformes; family Aegithalidae; genus Aegithalos; species Aegithalos caudatus. The sequence continues at coordinate 752,306 of WEIU01023033.1, read as the reverse complement.
TGGTTAAGATAATGGAAATAAGCACACAGACACACACGACAACTTCTGCTTTGTTTTATTATGACAGGGGATTCATTTTTAGGACACACGTTCATTTCTGATGGCTATGCACATGCCTGCACGCAGTGGACTTCCACCTCCTTCTGACACAAAAGGCCCCCTGATCTACCCAGGGCAAGAGAACAGCTTTCATTCTCTCCTCTACTCTGGGCTGGTGTTTTGTTATAGCATCCAGCCTGTTACAGTGCCCAGCCGATATCGGATTTTTTTGAGCTGTCTTGCCACCACTGTTCTGTAGATGAACAGGGCAGGTAGCAGAACTACAGCCTGGTGCCCATTGCACCTGGAGAATAGCACCTCTCGTCATATCAGATGTAAAATTCCTAGGAATCATTTTTGCCAGGACGCCATTCTCCCACAGAACAGACCCCACCTTCATGGCAATTGCAGTGAAATGCTGAGAAAATTGAGATGCACCCACAGAAAGAAAGCAAAAACTTTGAAGGCTGAAGCGACATAAGCATTTTGATTCTAGTCCTCTGTGTCTTTTCAGGTTTTTAATTTGTTTTTGACATTCACATATTTTTCTGAGATCATTTATACTGCCAGAGAAAATCTAACTTGATCTTTTTCTTGGAACTAAATACAGCCTATTTTGAACAACACTGGTCAAATATTTCTAGTTAAAAGTGGAAAGGAAAAGGAAAACTTCTCTTTGTTTTATAAAACAAGCTTTGCTCTCTCCTGCCCTTTGGCTTTCTAGCAGCCAAAATAGTTTGGAGCAGGAATGAATTACTTGGCATAAATATATTCTTGGAAGAATACTACCCCAAGGTTACCCCAGGTCTGAAGGTAGTTTTGTGTAGTAGAGTTTTACTACGTGTGCATCTGCTGTGTTTTGTGAAACATCAACACTTAGGTCTGTGTGCACGTTTCCATTTACACTCAAAGGAGACAATTAAAATTTTGTCCCTCACTTAGCGACTTCTGGTTCTTGCTTTTAGTTTCATTGCAGCTGAAATTTAGGGACCACATGTATTGTTTATTTACCTCATGCCACTACTGCAAAAAGTGCAGCTGATCCCCTGCACCTCCATGTGTTGCTATTGTGAAGTCATAGTTCTGCTGGTTTTCCTCCTCCTCACCCCAGGCAGCAATCTCTCACCCCACTACTACCTCTTGGCCCTACAATAAACAAAGACTGCCTTTGCCTAGTCCAGACTCTTTGCTCTAGATTGTGTACAAAGTCTGTGAAGGTAACAAATTAAAAAATATTTTGATTATATGGCATGGACTTCTAGAATCATATTATTTCACGTGACCTCCCTGTGTCTATTTTTAAAAAGTAAGATAATGATGTTGGTGGTCACATAGAAAAGTTTGAGAAGCAAAAATCAACATCAAAAATCTGAAGATAAATAAATATCCTTAGAATTTGTAATTGTTTTAAAAATCTGCCTTATTTCTACAACAGTCTGATGAGAAACTGAGTCATAAATTTTGAATGTTAAGAGCTAGGCAATACTGGTGAGAAGGCTGGGTATTCACTTCAATGAACCAGACATGGCTGAATTTAATAATGATAAGAGGATCTTGAAATGTTAAGGAAAGCAGCTGCACATTTGGGTTTTACTATAGAAACCCCTGCCATTGCACTATTGAGTTTTCATGTAATGAAGTACATGGGACATCTTCATGGCTTCTAGCCAAACATGTAAAATACTGTGTGAAAGAGGAAGACAAAGACATATAAAGACTGAAAAGTTGGTGGTCTTGTATCTACATTTCCTGGACCAGCTAAAAGATAGCTGGGAGATTTTTGTTCTTTTCTCCTGGCCTGTGACTAGCCATGTGCCTAAACATGTCTCAGTTTCTGGTATTTTTGAGCATTAGTTTTTAAAATTATTTTTACAGTTTGTAAGTGCTTTTACCTGATTCTTTGCAAACACATGGGGCCTCAAAGAGATGTAAACTAAATGTAATCTAATGTAAACTAAAGCACCTTCAAGTTCTTTACGTCTTTCATTTTTTCCTTTGAAACAAAGTAAAATACCACAAGAAAATTCCATCTTGAGAAGTCTGCTTTAACTCATGTGCTGCTTTTTAACTCATTTGGTGAAGAACTACTGTGAAGGATCTGATCACACCAAAGTGTGTTTTTCAGCAATGTTCATGCAAAGGATCCTGATCAGAGCTGTGTGTGCCTGATTTTCTGTGCTAAGATTAACAGTGTGGAATAACAGCCACTGCACAGTAAAATATTCTTTTTGCATTTTTCCCACATTATCCCACATGACTGAAATGTAGGAAGTCATACTTTTGAGCATGTTGAAAGCCAATAGATCTGTAACTGAGATATTTGAAGTAATTGCTATAAGAAGCAGGAACCTACCTGGGTGTGAATGCAAAGCTTGAGGTACAAAGCAATTTATCCTAAGTTTTAGGATACATTTTGTAGTTTTGATGTAATATGGAGAACACATTCTTCAGATTGATGCACTTAATACTATCTTTATTTTGCTCTCCGGACTAAGGTTTCAACTGAAGGCCTCCAAAATCTTCCAGCATGCAAAGACTAGATTAAGCATGGAGCAGGGACATGGAAACCCTGGAGGGAGATTCACTGGTAGGTCTGGCACAATAAAAGCAGGTAAAAAGAAGGTTTTTTTGATGTTGGGTGCTCCTAAAGAGTGCTGAGCATTATATGGATGTTATCTCCTACCTAAGTTCCCAGGCAGAAGGCTGAGCATGTGGTACATTTTGCAATCTGTTCCTCTGCTCGAGAATGGTTTTGGCAGAGATGCCATATGCACAGCATTGTATTAAAAGTAGGTTTGATTATTTCCCATGGTAATAGTAGAGCAGTAGATGTGGCAGTAGGAAGAGAAACATTAAAATGAGTGTAAATGGAAGCTCATTTCAGTGGTTCTTCACATTCCACTGCTTCTGCTGCTGCGAGAAAGGTGGCTGGGAGATAACACCGACAGTGCAGCAGCCTGACAGCTACCTTTCTTCATTAACTTAGACTGCAATAAAGCACAGCCTTTTTGAAACAAAGTTCAAGTAGCCAGAGTGTCTCTGTGGAAATTAATTTCCTCTGGAAGCTAGTTCCACGTAACTCATCACCTACTTCACTGAGCATTAGTCAGCCCTGTCGCTGGTGACAGAAGTGCTTGACAGAGCTGCTGGAAAGTGGGTCATGTGGTGGATAAAACATAGCCTGCTTCCCCAGGCTGCTTTTAGCGTGGACCTCCTGAGACTGCAGTAAATAATAAATACCTGCAGGCCACTGTGGGCACTTTGAGTGCTGCTGCATAGCGTGTCTTTGGTCCATGAGAGGAGGAGATCATACAATGATGTAGTAGGTACACAGAAAGAAACTTTTGGCTACCCATCTCTGTTTCTGACCTGCTATTGTGACTTTTTTTCCTGAGTATAGAGAGCCATATGCTGTTGGATGATGCAATTTCTACCCTTGCAGGCCTGCTTTCCAGGCTGGAGGGCTGAGGACTTCACTGATGTGGTGGTAGCAGCAGTTTGTTGTTGATGCCTCACTAGTGGCACTGGTAAGAGGAGGCCTGGGGCGCTGCTCCTGGGCAAACACCCAGCTGTGCCTGGTTACAGAGGGAGATTTTTGGCTGAGAGCAGTGTTCACTGACACAATAGCCATTTCATATCTCTTCCATAGGAAAAGGCTCTGGACCACATAGAATTTAATGTCTTTTTAGAAGTCTTTATGAGAAGTGCAAAGCTATGCTGTTTCAGGCTTTGTAAAAGTCACATGTTTTATTTGAAAAGGAACCTGCAAAGAACTAAAAAGGATTGAGGTTTGTGATCTATTTTTGTGCTGTATAATGATCTATTCCTTTCTATTCCTTTTCACTCTCCCTTTCCCTTTCTCTTTTCTATTCCTCCCTGGAAAGGTTCGGAGTTTTCTTAGCTACTGTTAGACAGCTTGTTATCCAGACTGTAAACACTGAATTTCAGTACCTCCCATCACTGTAAGAGTCAAGACACTGAATCATTAACAAGGCAATACTTTGTGCCAAATGTTTATTTGTGGTTAATGGCAAACAGATTTNAAAAAAAAAAAAGAGAAGGATTAAATTATCCTCTTTACTAAAATACTCACCCTGCAATCTTCTTCCACAAAAGTGTTTGGACAACTTTATTCATACACATTCCTCTTTTTCTGTCAGAGTACTTCAAAGAATTTTTACCCTTCATTCATCACCACTCTGCTTGGATGCCTTCATAGTGATGGGAGAAAACTTCTATGTGATGCCAAAGGTGAAGTTCCATGTCTTGTCCAAGTCTTACAAACAAGTTCTATCTGTTGGGTGGGAGAGATCCTCTTCCTCCTTGTTCTCCCTACTCCTGCTCTTGTTTTCATCTGCGCAGTCTCACGCTGAGTCTGCAGCTCATAAAACTTTTTACTGAAGCAACTTTGTCTCTATCCTGGAAGAAAACAAGATTGCTTTTTTTCTGAGATAATTCGCTGCTGGATTTCTGGATTGTATTAACTCCCAGGATCTCCCAGCAAACATCAGAGCTGGTGGTAGGTACGCAAGAGAGTGTGTCAAGGAGTGATGTAGGAGCTGTGGGACTTGGATGTTTCACCAGTGGCAGAGAAATGCTGGATGCACTCAGTCATTCTGTGCGGGGCTCTCCACCAAGATGGAGTCACTCATCACCTGAGCCACAATAACTCAGCGTATGTGCCCTCTCAGCCTGCCTCCAGAATGAAAGCTGGATGTGCTCACATGGAAATCCTCTCCTGAATGTTCAGCTGGGATGAGTGTTCCCATTGTCTCTCAAGCCCCATTTCACCAGAATGAGGGCTGCACTTACCCCAGCTACTCTCCAGCAGCAGTGTATTCCCTTGCTGTGGATTGTATTGCTTCGGGGGATTCTCAGGGTAAAAAGAGGTGTGGATTTGTCCTTCCAGAAGTTTCTTTATAGTGGTTGGTCCATGGTTAGCCTCAAAGCGATGCTAATCAGAGGACAATTTGAAAAGGAGAGCTGCCCACACTGGAAGTGGAAAGTTGGATTAGTATATGCAAATTACAAAAGACTGAAGAATTATGAAATATAATGCCAGTGGATCAGCTCCCTTTTCAAATTATTTTTGCCAGGCTGTCATAGCTTCATCCCCATGGCCTAGCAGTCACATCTGTGTGTCTCCAAGTTCCCTTGGTACAGGCAAGCAAGGAAACTGAGGTATCTCCTGGGAAACAACACGTTTGTTAGGCTTCTCTGTTGCTGCTACACAGAAAGAAAAAAAAAGCATAAGGGTCTTAATAGAAAAATAGGAAGGCGCAACAATCTGAGCAGTGTGAACATTGTTAGATGGGCACTCTTGCCTTTAATAGGTTATCTTTTCCATTAAAGGACTGTTTAAATTTTTAAGTGGTGCACAAGCTCATAAGGGCTTTTACTGCGTGGGTTCCCATTTTCACGTGGGTTTTGAATGTGTGGGAAAAGCTGATGCATTAAGATCTATTTCAGTCTTCCCCTTGGGAACTATTGATGGTCATTTCATCTTTCTTACATGACTTTTAAGATCCTCAATGCCCACCACCTGCCCAAAAAAAAAAAAAAAAAAAAAAAAAAAAAAGTCCAACAAAACTAAAAAACCCCAAAACCCAAAAAAACCAGAAATGGTTTCCTGGTTAATTCCAAGTGGTGAATCTTATAGAGGAATGCCAAGGCTGAAAATGAGAAGCAGAACATAAATTCCAAACAGCTTGGATTCCACTAAACCCACAACCCTCAAAATTTATTTTGACATAAGCTTCAAATAAAGTTAAAGATCATTTAGGATGAAGTGAAAAAAAGAAAAACAAAAACCAAAAAAAAAAAAAACCACCCAAAAACAAATTATGATTTTTCAATCAAGATTTGGATTAAGAATGCTTAAATAGTTCTGCTGATGTACAATATACCTAGCAATATGACTGGCTTCCAGATGGGAGGGGGGGAATTATAATAATGAATTATGGGTCTGATGAAAGGTCATTCTTCTTCTGTCACATAGACTTCAAATCAGTCACTGTGTCTCCCTTGCTCTTTCTTCTAATTGGAATGCTGCATAATCTGAAATGTCTTTTCCCTGGTGTTTTGCTGGTAATTTCTAATTTGCTATAAGATTATAAGTATGAAGAGAAACTTAGTTGTATAGAGGAAATGCTCCTCACCTTGAAGATCTCATTTGAAAGGCCAGTGGAGAAACACCCTGAAATTAGATATTTCAGAGAAAAAAGGAGGGAAGCACACAGACACAAGAAAGAAAGGTAAGCATCTTGTCTGTTGGAGAAATTGCCTTCAAGTAAGAGAAATTATTTCCCAAGGGATAATGTGGTCCTAGGAGTCAAATTGTCACTAAACAAAAAAGCCAAATCAAGAGCAGCTAATTGATTTTGCTTCCAGTGTCTTTCTTCTAATTTTCCCTAATTAAAAAGAGAAGAAGGATGTGATAAATCCAGCTATTTTTTAGCTCACTGTTGCACTCATCCCTGAAGAACCTCTTCCCTGTTTGTTTTTTATTGGTGGGGAGTGGAATGAAAGCCTCTAGGTGAAATTTTCAGAGATGAGCACTTACATTCAGTTTAATTGGAAAAGCAATGGTTACAAATAGTCACTATCTACTGCCTATTTTTAGGAAAAGTTATATGCCCGACATCTAAGGGAAAAGGGTCACAGACAGAAATGTGAGAGGTAAGCACTCAGGTCTGGTTTTGGACTGAGTGGTCCAGTCAAGCACATAGAGAAGCTCATGGTAGGGAGAGGAAATTAAAATTATATATAAAAAAAATATTGAGGAGTTCAAGCTGTTCTATTTGACAAATGTTTGTGTCTTTGGTGATCATCTGTTTCCTCTCCCAATACATGGACATTTAGAGAACACATGTTTCTTCCTGCTTTTTCATCTTGCACAACTTTCTTTGACCACTCCTAGTCACTGGAAGCACTTTGCACGATACTTCCCTTTTGGCTTCTCATTTGCCCATATCTGATGCCAGCATTTCTCACCCAGTTCCTTCTCTCTGTTCAATTGTTAAATGAACCTTTGTGCCCCGAGGTTTTTCTCTTTTCCTAGAGAATGGATGACAGGGGTGCACAAAACACATCCAAGCAGTGCTTGCAGGTCTGGAGACAAGATAAACAAGGTGCCAGCACTAGGTGAAAGCTCAAGGTTTGTGCTGTGTAATTTATGTTTAATGCTACAGCAGAATCTGGTTTTTGTGCCTGGCTCTTCAAAGATATAACTTCTGTGACATGTTTTGCAGCTCCTCTTGTGCGTGAGAGTAAATGACGTTTTGACTCACTTGAGATCCCTAGAAATGTTAAAAAGAGAAAGGGAAGAAAATAGTACAAGAAAAGACACTTATAAAACTGCTGAGGTGATATAACCAGGTGTCTTTTCATGTGTATCCTTTATTTTTCCTTCTATCTCATCAAATTTAAACAACCTAATCCTATGAAGGATTAAAGATGTGATGTCTCCTTGCCATGTTTCTGTGTTCTGGGCTTTTCTTATGAGTTAGCATTTAGGCTCTAATGAGCTTGAAGGTTTAGTGAAAGCACAGGCAGCAACTATTTACACATGAAATGGTTGAAGGTAGTGCCTTTTCCTTGGCGACGGGATGTTATTCTTCCTTTCAGCCACATGAAATCCCTTCAGTCAATCATACGGTCCCTTAAAGCACCTGGGAAATGGGATGTTTGATTTGGTTCAGTGAGACCTCATTTGCTCTTTCTGTGTGGGGATAAGTCGAGCTGATGCTGGAGGAGAAACGGCACAGGCACAGTCCTGTTCAGGGTGCCAATTCTGCTCTGCAGAAGCAGCCTCTGCACCTCTGTGTGGTGGCATGCAGAGCTCAAGGGTCACTCCTTTATGAATGCCGAGGTGCTGGCACATCTGGGGCCTTCTGCTGCTCTTGCTATCAAAAAGGGTGGGGTTTGAGTTCAGTGGGGTAAAAAACAGCCTGGAGATAATAGGAGAGTTATACAGAAAATTAGCAGATGATTTGAGATATAGAGAACATTATGCAGTGACCTGCTTTGGGAGAGAGCAAAAGCAGCTGCTGCAAGCGGAATAAAAACCAGGAGTGCTGCCTCTCTGTGATGAGAAAAGAGAGTAAGAACAGCATTGGGTGGAAAAGCAATTGCATCTGTGTTTTCTGGAGATGCAAAGCAGTCTGCTGCAAGACCTGTTAGCTTGATTTCACCCAGGTGAGGAAGCTGGCATCTTCCAGTGACATCAGGTTTGGGAAGCTTTGTATTGTAGCCTTCCTCCTACTACCTGATGGGCTTCATAGTATTTGCTTAGCTCTGGCATACCAGGCAAAACAAATGTGCTGTCTATGTGTGGAAGATCTGGGGCTTTTTTGGCAGCCCTGCCAGGAAGTGCATCTGATCCCTGCCCCACTGGTTGCCCAGATGCTTCTTGGTTCAGCTGTGCTGGGTGCCTGTGTATGAAGCACTCCTGATTCCCCTGGCTTATAGCAGGATGGTGAGCATGGCCGTCTGCCTGCTGCCAAGGCCAATGCATATCCCAGAGTTTTCCATCTGAGTTGCTTCCAGGTACATCATGCCAATAGGAGAAGAAGTCAAGGAATCTATGTGTTTGTCTCTCCAAGGCTCATGTTTTCTATAAGCACTTTGGCCTCCATCAAAATCATGCTGAAGTCTGCAGCATTCTTTTGAGTGTGCAAAGATGGACCTGGCCTGTTCACAGTCAATTTAAAAAAAAAAAAACAAAAAACAAAATTCAGGGTGAGTCTCCCTTGAACTCTAACACTTACTCCCTTTAAGAATTTAATTCAGTATGTCTCTTACAGACAGGATAATTTGGCCCATGGTCCCTGTGTGGAGCCCTTTGCAACCCAACATCAATTTATTCATTTCCTACTGTGACTAATACTTCAAAGAAAACACCCAGTGCCTTAACCCTCCCCCTGTTCCACACTCTGTTGGGTTTATTCCCCTTGAGATTGTCCTGAGTGTGAAAGGTAGTTAGTCATGAGGAGTCTGAACAGTTCTCCACAATGAGAGACAGTTGATTACCTCCTGCTCCATATGTTACATGCTCACATAGGAGACTGCTGGAACTGAAATCCTGTCTACCTGCAAGTGCACAGAACAGACCATGGCATCCCAGGCTCCTTGATGTTTCCAGGCAGGAAGAAGAGTTCTTTCCTTGTTCACGGCCCTTGTAAAAGCAACTTGCAAGAAGTGTCAGTGAGTTCTAACTGTAATGTACTCACGTCCGCTGTGGAAAGGACTGGCTCCTGAAACTGGCTTTCAAAGGTCTTTCTCACTCTGATCTGACCTTCCTGGTTATTTGCAAGCATAGTTTGACATTTGGATAATTAAGCACATAATTTAGGACTGAAAAGGGAGAGCATTTTTTTCACTGGTATCTGACCCAAGATGTGGAGAGGTCACACTAATAGGAGTCATTATGTTTAATTTCTGATTTCAGTAAACTCACCCTGAATGAGGTCATAAAACTTATATTGATAAGTCTTGCCTCTGAGAGATATCAGCTATGGACAATGTTTACTGGAGAGAAGTGGTACTGGTGTAGTTGGTATGGTCCAGGAAAGTCTCACAGGGGTCCCTGCTATCCTTCCCTCTACATGAAGAAAACGCTTGTATTAAATATTCATGTGGGCGGAAATATTTTCTTTGTGGTTGGCACTGTGGTTACACTACAGCGAGATAGCCCATGCAGTTCCTGTGAAACCACTCGTCTATCTAGAAGGCACAATATCCTCAGGGGTGAATAATAAGGATAGTCTGAACCTAGAATGGCTTGACAGGCCTTATTTTATTGGTCATGGCATGGCCACACAGCTGGGATGGAGGGGGGGTGGGATCATATGAGGATCCAGTGGAAATACAACAGCAGAAGCAAACAATCACCTGTGTTGTCATGAGAAATCAGGTTTCTGGAGAGAGCTTTCTACTTACAGAAAGCCGCCTTTTGCTGTGTTTCTTGTTTTCACATTCTCTGTAAGTTCAACAAGTGTACATATGCAAAGACAAAATCAGACCCTGCTGTTGCATTGTGGAGACAGAGAAAGTTTTCATGAATGATGAGCTGCCTTGCACACAACTTTGCCCAGCAGCTGTGGCTGTGTGTGCACTGACTATTTTGTGCTGGCACAACAGCCCATAATTGCTGTCTGGTGCTTGGCTGTGAGTGACAAGGGCAGGGCTTTTGTCTCTGAGCACCCTGAGTGGGCTCAAGGGGCTGGTAGCCCTTGTCCTGCTGGAGCTGGATGTAGCATGTTTAAAAAGGATATGTCTACATTACACTTGTCCAGAAAAAAAATTCTCGCTTGTGCTGTTTTTTGTTGTTGTTGTTGTTGTTTTTGTGTGTGTGTGTGTTTTGAACCCTCTTTATGTTAATTTAGATAGAGTTGTACTGCTCCCTCATTGTACAGGTGTGTCTCTGTTGGTGAAGGAGAGGACGAGGGACTAGAGATTGATCTTAAACTGGACCTTTGGATACAACCCCCATAGAACTTTGAAAATGTCTGAGTCCCATATTGAGCTATAGAGCTCTGTCTCTTGGGTGCTCTAATGCTGGCTACAGGAGAAAAATCAGCTGTGCTGTTTGACAGTACCTAATGCCTAACACAGAGGCCTCTCAGACCATCTACACAACGTGCTGCAATCTGCTTGTGAAAAGGAAATCAGAATTAGTTCTTCCACTGGAAGTGCTTCATGGAGCTTGTAATAGCAGGGCGTGCTTGGGTATGACTTTGTGCTTTCTACTACCGAGTTTTCCAAACCTAACATCTACTGAGTAAAAGTGTGTAGATGTGTTTGTACAGCCAGACTGTGGGGACCACTCTGTGCCCACAGCTCAACAGCATGTTTCTCTCACCATTTTAAATACAATAAGTCTATTTTATCTGACACCCTATAAACTTCCTGCAAGGGCATCTAGGACGATTTCTTGGTTTTCTTCAGTTTAATAGCCCCCAAATGTCCAGTGTTCTGTTTTGGGATACAGCTTTAAGTTGCTGTTATTTTGCATGTTCCAGTGGTGCAACCAGTTCCTTTTTCTATCACAGTGAGGAACCAGCTTTTTAACATTTGCCAGCACAGTGTCTGCTTTTTTCTAGGTTCATTTCAAGTGAAGGGGAAAATGGGCTGTTTTAGGGATATGGGGTGTTCTCTGCCACTCTAGTGGCAGGAAAATTTCTGCCTTTCATAAGTGATTTTTTTGTAACTGGTTTGAAATCTCTGCCTTGACTTGTCAGTGCAGAAGGGTTCAAATGGAAAGAAAAGGTGATGAGAATGAACCTTCTTGGCACTATCCATTAAAGCTATGGCCTGGCCTTCTTGCTGCTCTGTGCTTTGATCTATGGGACCTGAGCCTTTACTGACCTGCCAAACAAAGATGACCAGGTCAGATGAAGAAGAGGCTGCAGCTCTTCAAAGGGCCATTTGTTTTACAGGAACACTGAATGTCTAGGTTATTTTGAAGCACACTGGTGGGAAGAAAGCACAATAGTTTCTCTTTTTCTATTTTTTTTTTTCTTCATATCTTCGTTTTCTCATCACCAAAAAAACATGTTACCAGCTGAATGGTATTGAACAGGTTTTGGCCTCTAGAGCTGAAAACACTCTCTGTAACTGATGTTTTGTTTTAAGATTACAGGAAACTACGTGTCACTATCCATTAATGAGCACTTGGCTAGCTGTTTGTTATCTTAAGAAAAATAGATGATGAAGCAGAAAACTCCACCATCCAGGGTTTACTGTTTTATCCCTCCATCAAACTAACACCGAACTCACTTCCTGCACAAAACACTATTTTCATTATCTGTGCTCACTATTTTTTTCCCCATCCTCATTAAAATCTTCCAGAATAAGAAAGAATGAGCTAAATCCACAGTGAGATCATTCTGTCTGGAGAGTGTTGCTCCTCCCAATGGTGGTCAAGTCAAGGCTGGACCGTATTCATGCAATGAGGGAAATAATCTCACTGGAACATCAGTAGGTGCAGGATGGACTATTCCTCCCACAGTATATGGGAAAAAGTGATGGAGAAGACAGGCCAAGACACTGACCCATGTTCCCAAACTGAGCACACAGGCTGCAGAGCAGCAGTCTCATCCCCACCCAACAGGCACGTCTGGCTGCAACAGCTATGTAAATAATTTAACAGTGAGATTTATGGGCTTCTTTCTCACAGTGGTGTCTCAGATTGCATTTAGTCACATTTAGCAGGATAAGTGCCCTGAACTTTTGTTCTGATGGCATAGTAATGTGTAAGAGAGGAGCTGACATCTTTAGGTCACCGATTAAAAGGGAAAACATCTCTTTTTCTCTCAAAATAAAGTGTAAAAGACTATTTTTTTTTTTTTTTAATTTTTGGCCAAGTTTTCAAAGACACAATGGAGTATCTCTCTACAGGTTAGATTGAATTCAAGGCTTTTGGCTGTAAAAGCTCATTGCTTTGCTCATTCTCACAGTAATCAAATCAGTGTGTCAGACTTGATAGTTATGCTCCATACAGGAAAGGGATATGGCAATTGTTTTGTGAGGGGGGAAATGGAGCTATCACTTGCAGATAACCTATTTATTTTTAAAAATTGGAAGAATTTCACTTTTGTTTATTTTCTGCTGTGAATAATTTAAGTATTTCTGTATTCCACAGCCATTTTCTGACACGCAAATAGCAATTTCTGTGCGATAAATCCTTCCTGTGTGCTTTCCACTCTGTGAAACAGGGTTGGGGGGAAATATGCCTTTTTCCATGAAAATACTAATGACTGAATTAAAGCATGACTCAAGTGGGCACTGTTCTAAGCAATAATATCAAAGTTGTCACAATTGTGTGTGGGATTTAATGTTCCTGAATGATACTCGCATTTAGTCTGCAGATCCATGAGTCAAGGCAACTGTTAAAATCTCTCCAAACCTTGGGTGGGGCCCAAATGACTTTGAGGTGTTAATAGAGTCATTTGAAGACGTAACAGAGATTTCAAATCAGGGCCAGCTGGGAGCATAGGTGATGTGGGCTGTTGCCTCGGGCAGCTGCAGCCTGCCAAGGGCACAGCGAAATGGTCATGTCTTCATCGCTTGCCCTGCCTCTGCCAGTGCCTGGGGAAATCAGGTTTGCTGCCGGTGCCCGGGCAGGGAGCAGGGTGAGTTTGTGCAAAACGGGGCCAGCTGCTTTCAGAGGTCACTGCCCCTGCGTGGCAAGTTCCCTTCTGACAGCAGGAGCTGCCTGTCATGAGCTGTAGCATGCTTTAAGGGCATGCTTTTCCCTGTGGTGGCTTTTTCAAGCCCTGAAAGATTTTACCTTGTGTGAGCAAGGGTAGAGTCTCTGGTATGTCCCTGCTACTAGTCGGTGGTGCAGCCTGGCTCCGCATCCTCCTCTCAGCTGGATTTTGATTGGGTGCCTGGTGTTCCCGTGATGGCAAGTGATGATGGAATTTGGAGTTCTGACAGCTCTGCAGTGAACACAGGGTGGTTATGTTTTCCAGAAGAGGATGTTGTTTGAACATTTTTTGGGTACATTTCAAAGTAAAAGTAGATTTTATTACATTACATAGAAATTTTGTCCTGAGAGAAAAAAAAAAAAAAAATCTTCATTTAAAGTTCAGGCCCCCAGAGACCTGAACCTGATGTTCTGGGGTCAGTGTTGCTTGTGGCTGACAGGCTCCTTCTTGTTTTGACTCTCTTTGTCCATGCAGATAAATCTTGATTATTAAATATTTGGCTCCCCTTTACAAAATGGTTGTGTCTTCCATGATATTCCACAATGCTGGAACTGCACAGCAAACAAGAGTTAGGGAAACCTCTGGATACAGGACCCTCTGCACAACACAAACATCAGTTCAGAGTGGTTTTCTAAAAGATATTCCAAAGTTTCATTTCATGACTTCTTTCTTCACTAATGATTCTTGCTGAAGCAGAAATACAGTCCCAGCAGTGTCCTCAGGAGAGGACAAAATAGTTTTCTGGGCAAAATTGTCATGTTCCTGCTGGAAAGGGGTCATTTTCTGGTAGCCATCACCCAGTGCCTACACATGCTCTTCATGAAGTTGTGTTAGAATCAATTGTGTGTACTGCAGTATTGACTGGTTTCAGGAACAGAATGGAAAGTATTTCCTTGGAGAGTTTGAAAGCCAAAAATTATTTTGCAGTTGGCTGTAGGATGAATACCATTATTCCGAAAGCAGCAGCACTGGGCAGTCTGACTGACTTGGAACAAACATCCCAAGCAGTGCTTGCTTAGGTGGAGATATTTCTAACCACTTCATTCCCCTTTCTTACATATTCATAGAAGTATTTGTATGGGGGAATATGTTGACCATTTTTACCCCAGCCTCCACTAAATAATGTCATAACAGTCATCTGACACTGACAAAAAGTGATGGCAGGGTACGAGAGACTGGCAAACACACAGTTACAAGTGAGTTTCTTCTAGCAGTTAAAGAAATTAAGAGTTTCTCCTTTGTTGTTCTAAAAGCCAGCATGGACCTTCTCCATCTTATGCATCTGTTTTAACAGATATTTCTGTACAGCTGGAAATTACTAGTTCAGTGTGGCTGATCCAGAGAGCTCTCATCAGTCAGCTGATGTGTGGCTGCTGAACACGTGCCTTCTTGTAGCCCATCCCAACAGCTCAGGAAGACACATTACTGTAATAAACCATGTATGTGGTATAACATCAGCTAAGAGAAAAATCCAGGTCATTGGAGCTCTGAGGCTGTTTATGGTGAGCTTTCAGATGCAACTGCTTCCACTCACTTGTATTTAAATACCTGAAATAAGATTTTGTTCAGTTTTCAACTGAAAAAAAACTCCCTACTTTTTTGTATGACTGAGCAAGACCAACCGGGAAAACAAAACAAAACAAAACAAGACTCTTTGGAAAATATATCTATGTAGAATATCTGAAACTTGGCAGAAATGTTGCTAGGCTTTCCAGCTACATGGTTAGCTCCATGTTCAGGACAAAATCCGTATCTCCCATTGTTACTGTGAAATGTGTCTGCATTTACTGGTACTTCAGTACCAGTGAGGCAGTATGTTATTGTCTACAAACATTTCGGGTTTATCACTGGACATGCTCCAGCACCTCAATGACTTTCTTGTAGTGAGGGCCCCAAAACTGAACCTGGGATTTGAGGTGCAGCCTCACCAGTACTGAGTACAGAGGGATGATCACTGTCCTGGTCCAGCTGGCCATACTATTTCCTGGGCCTTTCCTGCCCACATAGGCCAGGAAGCCAGAATTGGCCTTCTTGTTGACCTTCTTCTGTTAAGCAGTACCCCCAGGTCCTTTTCCACTGGGCAGCTTTCCAGCCAGTACTCCCCAAGCCAGTAGTGTGGCATGGGATTGTTGTGACAATGGGCATTTCACCTTGTTGAACTTCATAGAGCTGACCTCTGCCCACTGAACTTGACCAATCCCAGGAGTGAACCAGATGACTGTAGCATCAGAGAGGCTTCAGTACCTGATGATGCACTTTAGGTCAAAGTGCTGCTTGGAAGGAAAATCAAGTCATTTTCAAAATGTATGTTCGTGCTAAAGAGGTTATATTATTGCAGATGTGGATACCCTAAGTAATCCTAGGGCATTTGTTTTTATCTAAGCCCTGGTACTGCCACGGCATTGCCTTATGGCAGCAGGAGCAAACCACCTAGTAATGAATATTTAATGGAAAGGTTGACGTATATCTACAGTGAATCATTTGCTACAGAATTGTAAATAAAACAGGGTTTTTAATTCACTGCCTAGGGCTGTTTAAGTATACCATGTATGAGTTATGTCCACAGGGGAAAGGAGCTTAAGTTAGAGTAGCCCTGGCTGAAAATTTGTGAAAATGTAAATATATATTTTTATTTAATAGTCGTAGGAGTTTTCTGAATCAGTGTTCAGTATAGGTATGTGCATGTTTACATGTCTTCTTAAGACCAAATTTTAGATGTGCCTGGTTTAAATGCAGTTGTCCAAACCCCTGGTTTGTCTCCCCATCCTTTTCCTCTGCTCTGTGTGTGTTTGCATTAAATCAGTCTTCATGTAGGTGGTCACACTGTATTTTCTCTCTTTGGACTTCTCACCTCAGTCCAGGTGGATTGTGCTTTTTCATTTCCTTTTATTCTCCTTCATGTTACTTCATACACGTCCTCTGAACCCTGCACTGACTACAGGCTTTCCTCAGGGGACTGGAGGTGCTCTGATCATCGTTTGTAAGCTGTTCATGGACACAGGTGGATTTCTGCCCCCAGCTAGCTCTCCACTGATGTGTGGTGGCCCTTTATATGAGCCACTGAGATGCAGATGTTACAGCTGTTACTGCCTGATGTGTCCACTGGTCTTTGATTCTGTATCTGGGATATGGGGGACCAAGATACTTAAATTTTTTTTTCTCTTCTTGCATTCACACTGACCTTCAGTGGGAGGCAGGAATTTCTAATATTCATGTACCAGTTGTTCTAAAATAGACACCTGGAAAATGAAACACAAGTGCATTGAGGATTCTGGATTAGAAGGGGTTTTGGGTAACACTTTGATGTAGAAAAGCTGTGCCCAGAAATGGGTAAATTTTTTTTTCAGGGTTGCACAGAATTGCCAATGCTATAACCTTACGCTTTCAAGGCAATGTGGGAAACTGTTCCATCTCTCTGTCAGATTTATTGTTGGAATTCCAGCTCTTCTCCAGGTCAGGTGTTTTGGCTGTGCCTCTCTTTGATGTTGACCATGGACACTTTTGAGCATCAGCCCCTCTCTACACTGCTCAATTCTATGGTGAGGACCTCTGGGTCTGAACAAGAGAAGTTTCTCCACAAAACCTGAAGCATTTCCATAACTTCCCTGTGGACTTCTGTCACAGCTCCAGAGGTTCCCATATATGGGATTTGGCACATAGATGTGTTTTTCCTTTCTGCTGCCACATTCTTCTGATGACCTAACAGGAAGGAATTTAGGGCAACAAAAGGGCCCCTTGCTTTATCCTATGGAGCTTCCAGATCTGTGTCAGTATGCAGGAAAGCAGTCCATGACACCTTTCATTTGGATAGGTACCTTATCTCCAGGTTTATTATCAAAGGGAAGCACCACACATCTCTCAACTTATGTGACTGTAAGCCCTATCAGAGCAGAGACTGCTTTAATGTGCTCCTTTTGTGTCCAAAGTTGACTCCATCCTATAAACTGAAGGAAGCTGGAAACTGGGAAAACACTGTGTAACTGAGCATTGGATCCTGGAGTATACAATCCGTGGGAAAGAATGAGGGTTTTTACAGGCATCTCCTGACTTTTTTTGGGATAGAATTTGCAGCACGTTTTGTCTTTGAACTGAGGGTTATGGACCATGCTCTTGGTCTTTCAGAAGGAAGGGAACTAGCTTCTGCAGCTTGCCTGAAGTGGGAAGTTTTATTCAGATTTTGCTCTCTGTGGTTATGTGATTTCTTAAGACTGACTTTATTGAGCACCTTCTTTGACAAATAGCCTCATAAGTTCAAAGCAATGTGCCACAAAATAGTGCTAGTATGGAGATTAGTATCTAGCAAGACTGGCTTTTAAAGTGCTGTAGAAAAATAGCAAGGAAATAAGTGTATGTGAGGCCAGAAGGACATTTATCCTACTAGCAAGTCTCATATGTGCTCACTCAAACTTACTGTGACATACACTGAGGACCCAGCCTAATGGCAGAGACATTAAACTTTGGCATTAATGGAGGGAACTCTGTAAGTTTTCTGGAAGAGTACCCAAGAGGTTTTTTTTTATTTTTTGCCTATGGTATTTATGGTAAAGCAGCTTCATTTTTCTAGGAATACATCTTATTTTCTTTCCTTCTGAGACTTCCTTCTTACAAGAAGTTGTTGATTTAAAACTATGCAGAAGTAAGCAAACAGTAAATTTCTCAGAAATGTTTCCATTGTGTTTTTTTCCAAATGTTGTAGGCATCTAAAAATCTCTCATTGTTCCATGTGACAGGAAAGCAGAACAGAAGATCAGTCTGGGATTTGGCAAACAGTGCATATACATGGGGCCAAAGAGAGTGAGAATAACTTGGTATCACAGCAGCCAGGGAACAGTCACCCACAATTTGTTAGAAGAAGAGGAACCAGGAGAGACTCAAAAGTCCTCTAACTTCTGACTTCAAAATAGTTTGGTGGGTGAGAAATTCTCTTAAGATCAAATCCTGTTTCATCAGAAAGGAGAACCCTGGTCTCCAGTGTCCTGGTTGAATACAGTAAGAGACTCTCCAGCCCTAACTCCCACTGACTTGGTGTGGAATATACAGGTGGAAAGTTCCCCTTCCTCATCCTCCTTTTGCTTGAATTCACACAAATTTGATTCCAGATTATTTAATTTTCCTTTCCCCCGAATTTCAGTCTTTTTGAGGGGGATCCATGCCAGTGCCATCGACTATTGCTTCCTCAAGCTGCTGATACCAGCCTCTGCCTGCCAGTGCCTTGTTGAGCTTGCTGAGCCCCGAGGGGGTTGCAGGGAGAGAGGGAGGCAGCCAGGGATGCTGTAGGAAGCACTGCCTTCGTGCTGCTGCTGCTTCAGTGCTCAGCCTGACAGAGAAACAAGATAGAAATTATTCAGGAGCATGAACCAAAGAGGATGTGCTCGTGGTACCAGTGGCATCCCAGAGGCCTTTGGCAGAAGTTTATAGATGTCAACTTTCGTGTTTCCTTGGTGAATGAGTCACTGTGGCTGTGCTTAAATCCTTAAAATGCCTTTTAAGCATTCACAGCAGCATTTTTTCCCTGTTCATGTGGCTACTTTCAAATACTAACTTCAGGTACACCCAGGCCTTTGCAAATCGATATGAACTCTCCTTTGCTGGGTAGAAGCCAGGTTTGACTCAGAAGCTCTTTAGCCATCTTAGCAAAGTCCAAAACATGGTCTAATCTCTCTGGCAGGTTTTAAAAGCTTAAGCACAGATTTTTTTAGCTGGCCTTCCATTATAAGAGTGGGTTCTTGTGCAGATGGATCAAAATAGAGGGAGAATGAGCTTGCAGTTACTTGCAAAGTCAGACTGACTTTATCCTGCAAATTTATAGTATAAGAAACAACAAACCTAAATATCATGCCAGATCATGACTCCATTTTTCATTTCTTCTCCTGTTCTAGGGGAGCTGCTACCTTGTCAAAATATGATTTGTGCAGAAGAAGATACCAAAAAGAAAATCAAGCAACAAATGAAGTATTTTCATCATATTGAATTTTGTGGTGGAAGAAGGGACTGTTCTCTGGGACACTGTGTACTAGAGGTCATGGCATGGTATGTAACTTTAAACTTTCTCACTGCCAGTTTTGTTGTGTTAATATTTGGGTGCTCTGCTGAGTTGGCACTGCCGGATGCACGTTGTTCCTTGTCCATTTCTGACAGGAAATGTTGCACCAGAAGGGTGGATACAGGCACCCTGGCTGCTGGGCACTGGCAATAGAAGATAATTTCCTGAGTGGCATGAGACAGCGTGGTTTTTATATCATGCAAAAAGCCCATCTCTTGTGGCATTTTCCTCTGATTGCTGAGTCCACTGCAGAAGAGTAAAAACATATGACACTTAAAAATAGGATATATCCTCAACCATTGCAAACGCCATCTGTTCTCAAAGAAACAACTGGTAGAAAAAAATAACCTTGGGTTGAAACCTTGCATGAAGTTGCCATTTAAGATAAGTGGGGTTGGCTTTGTTATTTTTATTTTTTTGGAGGTGTGGAGAAGGGCTGTTAGATGGCAACTGAAAGAAAACAGATATGTGGAACTGGAGTGTGCGTGTTACAGACGTGCAGAGAAGTCGTGCCTTGAAGACCTGTTAAAACTGTGGGACCAAGCATCACAGTGACACTGGAAGGAACCCATGCACTATTTTAAATCAGTTCATGCAGGTGACTGCAACAAGGTGTCTGCCCACCACCAGAAGGTGGTTTCTAGGGAAAATGTCTACATTCCTAGACATAAGCAGATAAGATCTAATTTTCCAATTGGACACAGTACTCTGGTGAATGGTATGGCTTCCTCACCCATTCAGACTCTGTCCAGACTGGTAGCAAGGAGTCAATCAGTAGCTTAGGGAGTGCTGACTCCATCCTTGTATGCTGCTCCCCCAAAGCACACCCACAGCCATTACCTCTGGTGACAGGAGAGAAATTTCTGAGCTTTGGACATTCCCAGGAGTCAGCACTGCTTCTTCTGGCCCTGTCAGAAAAGAACTTCATTTTCACATAGTGGCAATTTGCTGTCATCCATGGAACTTCAGTAACTAGTCATACCACCTGCCCCAAGTGTGATGAAAAATTCTGAAAGCCCACTAGTGGACTTGGTCACTTGTGCTGTTTTGCACACCCTTCTGAGAAGTCAGGAGGGATACCCTCAGCATCTACCTGTGATTTCCTTTGGTGCTGAAACTGAAAGCAAACAGGAGCAACTCATCTCCTGATGAGTTCTGATGGGTTCAGAACATCTGTGAGCTACATGCAGCTGCAGTAGCACATGGAATCATCAGGTCTCAATAAAGCAATATAGTAGCAATATAAAGCCTGTGTCTTGTGTGGATCAGAAATTTGAAAATAGGATGGCTGCATTTCAATGCCTCTGCCCTGCCCCTGCTCTACACTAATGTGAAAAGCAGCTGACTTGTACTTAAGACACATGCCAAGAAACTGAGCATGAGGTAAAGGGAACACTGCATGGTGTTTTCTCAAACAGAATAGTCATGTTCCAAGGCAGTGTCCTAATCCTGTCAACCTCACTGTTTTTATGAGTTCCAAGTGGGACAACATGGTGAGGTAAGAAAAAAGCATTTTAATGAATAGGTTTGATAGTGATGTTTCTGAATCATTTCTTTATTTTGCATCTCACAGCACAGGAATAGCTGCAGTGATGTAATGTTGCTATTTAGAATTGTTTTCAAAGTGTGTTTTGAGTTTGGTGTCTGCAGTATTGAAATTTTTTTTTTGGAAATGAGTGCACCTAAGGTAAAGGCTGTGCGCGTGCATTTTCAGTCTCTGTCTCTCTGAATTTGGACTGCCATGTTTCTGATCCTCTTATCTCCAGTCTGAACACCAGAAGATTTGAAGGGTACTAGCTTTTGTGACAAGCAGATGAGGGATGAGACAAATCTGGTAAACACATTCTCTGCTTTGCGGGGGAATAAGACAATAACCTGCTTGCCACTGTTTGGTCCTAGTAGACCTAACTCCTGAGATAAAGACGTTTTGGTACTTAACCCAAGGAATGAGTAATTCTTTTGTGATGTGCTGCAACAGCACATTTCTGTGTTCTGGCCTTAACTGTGCAGCAGGAAAACCTGGATGCATTGCCCCACAGTAGAGCCAAAAAACCACTGTGACCTTGAGGGTAAAACTCCATGGAAGCATGAGGAATGATGTGGCTGGCATAGTTCACAGTGGTGGGAGAGCAAGCTTCTGATTTCATAAGTGACAAGACAAAAAACCTCAGTTTTGCAAGAACTTTTTTTTTTTTTTTTTTTCCCAAACTCTTTTGTACTGGAACAGTGTGACTAATTTACCAGTCCAGAGACAGGGCAATAACACCGAGCTCTCTTTGAAAGAATGTATGTTGTTCTTGCAACACAAGGCGTAGTTCTAGATTTGAGCCTTGCATGTGGGTCAACTATAGTTAACATTTTAATGCTCTAGCAACATTTCAAACACACTCTGCTTTTGTCTACCAGCTTTTCCATTTCTTGGCACAAGATCTTGATGATCTTGATCTTCCATGGCAGAAGTTCAATATCTCTCTCAAGTTGAAATAAAATCTTCCATACTCTGAAATGTTAGATCAGCCTTATTATTATTAATTTTTTTCCAGCTGTCAAGCTTAATGCATTTTTTAAAGCATCCTCCTACTTTAAGATAAGGTTGTGAAAAGTGAATATGTAACAGTACATATATATTTACTGTGCATGTATTTCTTTGTGAGAGACCAGAACTGAAAACTAAATTCCGTTACCCCCTAAATCAAGTTCACCCCTTCTCACAGCTTTAGATCTACCTGTGAAGTTTGTTAGCATTGTGCATCTTTTTAATGGTCTAAATGAAAGCTCTGGTTTGGGGCAATACTAACTTTTCTCCTAAAACATATGAATTGGCTTGTAGTACATTCCCACCACGAGGTCCTGTGTCTGCATCCTGTTGTATTCTTGCCTGTGACTTCCAACTCATGTTTGCTGTTCTGCCTAATTTTTAAACAAGTTCATTAGATACGGCCATGTTTTAAAAATATAAACCACGTTTTTCAGGCTATGGACCAACATGTTAAAAACCATCTGTGATATCAACTGCTCAACTTATGCTCTCCAAAGTGCCTGCTTTACTAAAGGCGAATGCTCTGCACTTACAGAAAATAAAGATGGTCATTAAGTACCTCAACTCACTTTTGAATATTTCAGCTAAGACTCTATCATTATGGCTTTTATTGTATCTAACCCTCTGTGTTCTTCAGTAAATGTGGTGGAGTTTAGTGCTTCTGTCATTCTTCACAGTTATTGTTGAGCCCAGATATGGAGTTAGATAACTCACTTCAAACACGTGACTTTGAAAACAGGTGATGAGAGTGGTGAGTGAAAACTAAATGAAATTAGTTTTTCACAACCTGAGGCTTAGACAAAATGTCCCTTTGGCTGCTCAGATTAATGTCATTACCAGGGGACTCTTCTTTTTCCTGAAGCATTTGTTCCAGATGTGTTTATTTAGCCTTCTGCTCTGCATGGCTGACTGTTTGCAGTCTATCCTTGCTCTTTTGTATATAAATAAGTTGAACTGCTAGATATAGAATTAGGAATTATCTTGGGCTGTTGAAATGATCTCTAAAGAAGGTAAAAATACTTCAGAGGAAAAAAAAAAAAAGTTCCAGGTTGAATTTTTTAAGCCACACTGGTGTGGCCATGCTGAGGGTTACCTAGAAGTGTAGCTGTGTAAAATGCAGTGAAGCTGACATGAAAATGAAAGGGAAAATGAATGTCGCACAAAAACCCTGTGTTTACAAAGTCACCTTCTGCACTGCAGGGACACTTTAAAGAGGAATATTAAGGGTGATAAACCTTAGCTGTAGAGCTCTTCTGAATTTAATCCTTTTAAACATATTTGATGTTCGGTACCTTATGCCATATGAGAACAACAAAGAACTCCTCAAAACAGAACACAAAATACTGCAGCTGGAGGTAAAAATTCTCAAAAACTTTCCCCTTTCTTGCTCATTATGTCCTGTTCCTGCCTTCAGCCACTGTAAGTGGTGGGAATCTCAATTTTACTGTCGGAGCAGATGGGATTTATGCAAGTCACTGAAGATTTTTACTCTGTTATTTAGTTCAGAGGAAAAAAAAAACCAACCTCCTCCCCTGCCCTCCCTCAGTCAGGGCTGTTAGCTTTTTAGACTAATGTTTGGCTGTACTGCTTGGCTAATGGAACCCTTCCTTCAGGTTCTTCAGTTGTGTCTTTTATTCTGCCCCCCACCCCCCTCCTCAAGGATTTGAGCTGTGAACAGCCACCATCACCTATTAAAATTTTGTTTTCTCATATTTTAACTGCTACAGTAACAATGAGTGCTTCACTACAGGTCAGGACCCAAGTCTGACCTTAAAAAGCTGTAGACTCAGTTCTTGTTGGTACTCAGACCCCTTTTTATGCCCTTGTTGTGCCATCAGCAACAGAAAAGTTCCTTTGCCCTTGCAAGAATGCTACAATGGGTTTTGACATGCATAAGAATCAGGAACCAAGTATCTCCAAGTGCTGAATGATTTATGAACACATATTTAGTTAAAGGACAGATGACCACAGCATGCCCTGTTTTTCTAATGCATTTTTTTGCAGTCAGAGAGTAAAATGTTGAATGAAGCAGAATGTCTGAGGGCACACCTATATAAATTAGGCCTGACAGCCTCACCTTCTCTAACCACGCTCTGAGATTTACACAAATTCCCACTTGTGCCACATGCAGTGGAGCATGGCCAACTGCATCCAACCAGCATGGAGCATGGACAGTGAAAAGATTGAGTCTGTGCCAGCCTGGGTACATGTATCCTTCAACTTTTCTTAGTTACCCTTGTGGCTTGGGTGTCTCTTCCAAAGCTGCTGTCAGCCACTCAGAGTGACCCGTTCTTCCATTAAAGATTTTAGATGTCCAGAATATTTGCCTTCTCTTAGTTGTGGCTTCTTACAATTTTGGAAATCCCAGTATCATCTTCATGTGAGACACTTTTGACCATCACAATTTGGATAAAACATGTTGAATCACACTGTACAAACTGTCTTTGGTCATGCAGTTCACTGAGGTTTGCTTGGCAGTTCACTGACCTTTGCTCAGCCATCCTTTTTCACCAGTTTCTTCCTCAGAAGAACAGCATATCACCTTGGTCAAACAGGACCCCAGGTTCTTTCTGTACTTCTGGCTTTTACTAAAAAATACCTGATTTCATGTCTGATTACTCTGTGGTCATAATTGTCTGAGTAGTTGTTAACATCTTGTCATAGCAGAGACACAGTTTTTGGCTTAGTCTGGTCCATTACTCATAGAATACAGAAATTAACATAGTGATGTAAAACAGCTTTGCGACTGGGATGGTCCCCATAATTCAATTTTGTATGGCTGGTGTGTATTTTTGTAAATATATCTGTTGAAAATGTTAATGAAACTTCCCTGTTTCAGCTCTTACTTGCGACATTTATTTCTGGGAATTTTTGTTTGTTTGTTTGTTTGTATCACCTTAAAAATTCTCTTTTCCTATTGGGTTTCCAGCTCACCACATGAGTATGTTAGCATCCAAAATAAAACACAGAGACCTCATTAAAACATCTTTCTTTTTAAAGTAGTTGGGTATATAGAATTCTGCTGGTATAGTTAGTGGCTAACTTAACAAGATAGCAAAGTTTCTTCAGAGCGGAGGTCTGCTGCTGTGCCAGGCTGATTAGCTCTCCCATATTATGACTGTGTGGTCACAGCTGAAATGAAAAAGATGACTGTGTGGTCATATCTGAAATTAAGATGTTAAAGTAAATTATCTTTCTTCACTTCATGGGAGTGTGTGGCCAAGTTAATCAGCAGCATGGAGTCATGCTGCATGACACACAGAAGGCATTGTCACCTTTCACAACAGTGACACAGTAGAGGCACATAACTTTATTGTTAAGAACACTCTCAAATTTCTTGCCACCATCACACTAGCTGATCATGTAAAGATGCTCTGAATTGTGAGCTAATATTCTGCTTACTGAGAGAAATGTCTGAACAGAAACACAAACTCTCCTTGTGATTGATGAAGTTGCCCAAGGTTCCCAGAAGCCAATGGGAATCTGAGTTACCTCACTGAAGAGAAAAATGTAGTCCTAGGATTCAACTCATGTTTAGTTATGCTTTACTTAAACAGCTATTTCTGTTCTTGCTTTTAGGGTATACTAGTAAAGCAAATTCTGGATTAAGATCATAATTTCTTTTTCCTAGCTAGGAAATAATGTTCTTTTCAGTGAACCCCCTTTCTTTCCAGCCCGTAGTCTGCAGTCTCAGATGGTAATAATGATTTTAATATTTCCGGCTGAGAAATGTAGTCATTAATATTCTAATGCAGAACTCACAGCAGTGACTGTAAATTACATGGGACTCTGGAAACACAGCAGGAGGTGTTTTCTTCCTTGAACAGTTTATTTCAGGGCCTTCATCCTGTGGCATATTACCCATATTTCATTTGCATGTTGAGTAATATCATTGTGCCAAGTAACAGCATTCTCCTGGCTGGTGAGAATGCCTGTCCATGACAGTGAGCTCTCCCTCACGGCCTGCGGCTTGTCCCGTGTGAGAGCAACAAGATAACAAGTCAGGGCTGAAATTTTCAAACGCCTCCTAGGGATTTGCCTACTGGTTTTAATAGGATTTATGAGGATTAACTCTTTCTCAGCCTTGAAAAGGTCTACCCTATTGTCTTTACTGAGAACAATATAAAAGGTTTTAAGAAGTTCCTTTTGCTTTATCTGTGGCCATTAATTTGTGTATGAGATGTTATCACTGGCAGTATGGGATTTTCTACAAATAATCATCGAATCAGATGAAACACTTAGTGGACATCAAAGAAGGGGCCCTGTCTGAACTTCCTGGGTTCATTCTGAGGGGAATATGTTTAGCTGGGATGACTGCTTTACTGAGGACCATTCTAAGCATTGTTTCAAATAACAGAGCCAAAGAACAATGGCTGTTTCTTAATCAGAACAAAATAAGATGTGTTTGCCTAATGAAGACATATTCAGTGGGAGACAAGTCTTTAAGTGGTGCTTAAATTCATATTACAGTCTAAACTTTTGGAAGCTTCTAAATAAGTATTAAATGAAGATGTAAAGCAACAAACACTGGGTTAGGGTTTTTTCTGTATTGTATTTTTCATCTCTTAAAACCTCAGACTATGGTTTTTAATAGCTTTTCTTTTTTACAGCTGTTGAAATACAACAATTCAGTGTTCATCAAGGTGCCCTGGTTCAGAGGATTTTAGTGCACTGTTATTAGCATATAAAAGCACTATTTTTTCATGTG
This sequence comes from Aegithalos caudatus, assembly GCA_013389925.1. Taxonomy (NCBI): domain Eukaryota; kingdom Metazoa; phylum Chordata; class Aves; order Passeriformes; family Aegithalidae; genus Aegithalos; species Aegithalos caudatus. The sequence continues at coordinate 725,766 of WEIU01023033.1, read as the reverse complement.
CCCTAAGTTCAGGTGTTTCCTCTGTGGGCAGTTTTTCTGCACATGCTTGCAAAAGCTGTGACACATTAAGGGTGTCTGAAGTCAGTCACCTGGTGGAGCAGCAGGTGGAGGAGGTGATGTTTTCAGGTGCTGACCCATGCTCAGCTTGTGGTTTCAGAAAACAGTACATAGCCTTTTGCTAGCACAGCACTTTTCTCTTAGGTGGGTGGGAGGACTTCCATGCACATGGAGATAAAGGCACCAGAGTGCTGGGTTGGAGGGGAAAACCCCGCAGAGAAATGGAGGAGTTGGTAGAGTTGCTACAGGAATGGGGAGGTGGGATTTTCCCCTCTCTTTTTCCTGTGTTTTCAAGACCCCACGAATATGCCATCCCCATGTGGACAGGGAGGAGGCCTGAATGATAAAGTTGCTCAGCATTAATGTGATTCACATCTGAACATTGTCTGTGAGAAGCTACATCTTCCTACCAATAAACCATCTGCTGTCTATAGCCTTTGGGGTAAAGAAAAACCCAGAAGTTGTGTGTGTACGGGCACAGGTAAGAGAAGGGCTGCTGGCAGATCACATTCTGTGTGATAAAGTCACACAGATCAAAGACATATTAATGCAAAAAGTCTGACATTGAACAGACCCGTAGTGTCTGTCAAGTGGGACGATAAGATGTCAGTTTTGGCCGCAAACATTTTCTCTCTGGTGTTTTGGATCAGATACATTGATTTAATCATGAATGAGAATTGGAAAATTTTGCTTAGGGGATCATATATATACTTATACAAAATGATCCTGAGACTCTGTAACCTTAGATCAACAGCTTTATTTTAAAGTCATACAAGTACACTCTGTGCTACCTGGAAAAATCTGTCTCGTTTGGCTAAACTTACTGAAGAAGTTAACATTTATTCTGCCCTCAGAAGGTATTTGGTTTGGTTTTACAAAGAAGAAGTTGGTAGTTTTGACAGATGTATAGTGTTGTTACATCCCTACTTGTATGCCAGTGAAAGTTTGAAAGCACTTACACATCTTATCTTTCACACAGTCCTGAGATAAGGAAAGATTTCCATCAAGCATTTTCCTGGCTCTCAGATCTAAGGTCAATAATGTTCATACTCTCTTACTGTGACATAGTTCTATAAAGCCATTGCAGCTACAAGTATATAAATGAGTAGGCTGAGGTTCATGCTTTGCCAATTTTCTCTCCAGCACCATAAGGCTGATTTTCCCTTTGGTCTGGGAGGATGCACACTGGGTGATTTTCCCAGCTTTGCTGCAGTGTGGTGTCTCAGCTGGCAGAGCAACATGTTGTCATGGGGCAGCAAGCCAGGTCTGAGAATATCCATGTGCACCTCCCTTCCCTGCCTGTGCATTCATTTATCTGGGCAGACAAACTGTGTCCTAACTGCTACATAGTGGGTGGACATAGGAGCTTGTGGAGGCCATGGAGAAAAGTGGGCATGGCTCTGATTGTATGCTAAAAAGTCAAACTTCACAGAGCATCATGATTTGCACTTGAGGCTAATAAATGAATGAGATCTGGGGAGGAGCTCTGCAGAAAGAGGCTTGGGTTCAGTCCTGGTGGACAAACAGCTCAATCTGAGTGAGCAGTGTGCTGCTGCAGCAAAGAAAGCCAGCAGGATGCTGTGCTGCATCAACAAGGGCATCACCAGCAGAGATGAAGTCATTGTCCCTCTCTAATCGGCACTTCTCAGCTGCACCTGGAATATTGTATTCAGTTTTGGTCCCCACAGTGCAAAAAGGTGTGCACAGGCTGGGGAGGGTGCAGAGAAAGGCCACAAGGATGATCAAAGGCCTGGGCAGGCTGACACGTCAGGGAAGGCTGAGGGAGAAATGGATGTGTTCAGCCTTGGGAAAAGAGGCTTAGGGAGACCTCATCACCGTGTTCTAGTATTTCAAAGAAGATGGATATTCCCACTTGCAAGAAGTCACCTGGAAAACACAAGAGGTACAAGTTATTCTTAGGAAGATTTCAACTGGACACAAGAGGGAAATTTTTCACAATGAGATCAAACAGCCCTTGGAATTATCTTTCACAGGAAACTGGTGCATTCCCCAGTATTGGCCACTTTTAACATTCAGCTGGAAAGGGTGTTGAGCTGTCTTGTCTAGATGATGATTTTGCCAAAATAGGTTGATATTCTATGATTCTATGTAATAAATTACTTTCAGCAACATTGTTTCAGCTATCCTGTGAACAAGCAGTGCCTGGTGTCCTGCATTACTTTTTTTCCACCTCATAGTCTCTGGGCTATCCTGCATTCCACTGATATCAAGAACAATGGGCAGAGTAGAGGTCAGTCTCTCAGCTAGTTGTGTTTAAATGCAGCATTCTGAGAGGAATTTTTCTGTTGGAATACCTTAACTGCATCTTAGGCAGGCTCCCTGAAATCCAGAAATTCACCTTGCTTAACACATGTGGAACGTGTCACTTAGCTTAAATGGAGACTCCCCTTCTTCCTTGACTGGGAACCTCTTTAAGATCTCAGCACACCCACATGCTGAAGGTTGAGCTCATTTGATGTGTACCCAAGCTCTCCCTAGGTGGTACAACACATTACTGCCTCTGCACAGCTTTCCTTTTAATCTGCTGTGCTGGGGTTTTCAGCAGTGAGACTATTGCAATCTCTCGGCAATACAGTCTCTCTGTAAAAAAACACTTTACACTATTTTTGTGAGTAAAGGGGTGAATTAAAAAAAAAAAAAAAGCCATATTGCTTGTCTTTCTAAATAAACACATGGTTTGGGTCTTGATGTGAATCTGTAGTTTTGCTGAAGTATATGTGGATATGCTAGATGTATGAAGAGAGGTATTTTCTTTTACAGAACATATACTGTCTTCTAATTCTCAACATTATGGTAAACCTCAAGTCAAGCCAAGTTCAAATTCCCATTTGGTTACCCAGCCTTTTCCCCCAAAATGGTACAACACTGAGTGGAGGCAAGTTATTTTATAGCTGTCATAATGGAGACCTCTATTAGTGCAGTAATTATGTGAGGATTCCTAGTTAGGGGAGTCAGTACTTTCAGGGCTCAATTTCAGCCTCATTCATGGGTTTGACTGAAGTTCAGCCAACAACATAAAGGCTTAAGGACAGCCTATTAAAATGAAGCCTAAATGACAGAGGTCATAAAAAGAAGGATTTCTTCAGTCCTGAATTCAGTGTATCAGGGTCTTCTTCTTTTGTTTCCAGGTCTCCTTTGGTTCTCACCAGTCACAGACCCAGGTCTCATTCTCAAGATTCTCAAATTACTAGGAGTCAGAGGTATAAATTTCCTCAGTCTGAAACTTTCTTGAAACCTGAGGCATGTGTTAGGCATTCCAAGGTCTTTGCTTTAACCTTACACAAGAAACTGATTGTATTTGAGTCATATCTGTAATTAAACTGATTGACTATTTAAATATGTTATGGCTGGATAAAAATTATTTATTTCTCATGTTGGCGAAGGAGAAACCAACATCCCTTATGCTCTCTAGGTAAAGAATGGCTTGTTGGACTAAAGTACTCATGAGGGAGACACAGGATAAAGTTCCTGTTCTGTTGTGTCTTGGATGAGATCTGGGAAAATCATCAAATAACTGCTGCTCTAGTAGTCAAGAGGTCTTATGTGAGAAACCAGGATGATGATTTTTTTTTCAGAATCAGCATTTTTCTCTGAAGTAGTTTTTGTTGACCAGTTTGGTCAACAGAATTTGTGATGAAGAACTTGTTGGTAATCTCTTATGTGAGTTCTGGCCATTATTATAGTGCAAGGTACACTTCCAAGGGATGAGAGATGGAAAGATGGGTTTCCAGACTTTTGGAAGGAGATAGAAGCAAGGAGCCTTTACTCATTTCAAAGCATACCTTCAGAATCCTAGCATTTTCTCACTGCTGAAGCAACACAATTACTGTCCTCAAACTCTTGTTCCACCATGGCAGTGTATCTCCAAGTAATGCAAACCATGGAAGCTCTGGATGCATCTTCAAGCAGCCTCATGCTGCCTCACCCCATGGAATAGCCATTATTTACCAAGTTTCAAATCTTTTAAAGATCTTGGTGTCATTGAAGATGAAAGTTATAAATCATCTCGAGAGCAGCTGATTTAAAGTAGAGATATTTTCTCTAAGAAGACAAATTTAAAAGCATATTTATTCCAGTTTTTCAATTTTACTCAAAAATGTCTGAGCACATCCCATTCAATTTCCACTTCTTATATCAAGCATTTATTATTTTTACAGAAAGTTGTCACTAGGTTAGAAAGCACCACTAGGTCAATTTTTAGTTTGATTATAACAGCCTAAAATCCCAATGCTGACCACTGAAGTGTTTCTTCAAACATCTCTTTTGAACAGTGCTGGCTGTAATGGCATTAATAATCATACTTAGAGGTCCATGTGAGGAAAATATGTTTATGTAACAAGTCAAATTGGAGTTCTCTTCCACATATCTCTTGTAAATACACACCAGAGCAATAGTCACTGGATAAACATATCATTGTTATCTGTTAGTAAGAGACTACAGATTATTCATACAAATGGTGCTTGTTAAGGGCAGCTTTGCAGGGCTGGTCTCTGGCTGACCAACTGATACTGTATTAATGGTAATAGTTGCCTTTAAAGAAATTGCATCTCTTGAAGGAAATAACAGGCTTCAAAGACAAGGCAAAATTCAACCATCACAATGTGCGAGAATGCATTGATTAATATTACAATGTTCCACAACTGGAGAAAAATTATTGTGGTGGTTTGTTGGAATACCATAACAAAAAAGGTCACCTAGACTTTTGCCAGCCTCTTCTGATCAACAGTCATTTTTTATAAATTTTCAGACAGGCAGAAAAGTTATTTGGCTCGAAAAGCTGAAAGAAAAACAAGTAGGTGTTTGAAATGAGGTGGCTTAGATTTTCTGTAATTCTTTGGAAACACGTCTAAAGTGTTAATTTTTAAGCAACATTTGTCAGGTGTCCTTGGGCAACACCCCATTACTGGCTCAATAAATGTATTAGTGATGTGTTGTGCCCCCAAAGAAGAAAGGCACCTTTGCATTCTTCAAATCTGTTTTGAGCAGCGAGTGTGCAGCACAAACCTGAGCTACAGCCAAGCCACAGCAGGCTTCATATCTTAATACCACATGATTCAAAAGGTGAATTGGCCCTTTTTCAGAAGCTACTCAACTTCCAAGAGCAGATGCAAACCTTATCTTAAAGGTTGAGCTCAGCCAGGTCACGTGTGAGAGCTTCTTGAGCTAGCATAAGGAAAAACCCTTGTACCTTCTCACATCCCTCCCCTTAACCTCTCACACTACCTGGCTTCTGACCAACTAGCTTTCCTGGTGGCTCTGTTTTCTCAACTTATACTCTTCTAGTTTTAGCACATTCCAGGCATTATCCTGAAATGCTTTTCTTAATATAGTATGTCACTCTTTTCCCTCATGCCAATCCGTATCTCAGTTCTGAAGTGCCACATGTCAGACCCCTCTTTACCTCTCTGCTGAAGCTGAGCACTGTGTGTGCCATAGCCTTTGATATTCTTACTTATACAGGGTAGAACTATTGCTTGGCATAGCCCACCTTATATTAAAGTGCCATTTTCAGTAATGGCCTACTGATTAGGAATCTTACAAAGAATTTTAAAAAGCATTTGACAGGGTGAAGTGAAAATAGTTCATGCTGTTTCACACAACATATTGGACTATAGGTTTTGTCCTTTCTATATCTTCTGGTATTTATATGCAGAATCAGTTTAAAAATTGCCTCTCACTTAAAAAATAACATTAAATTTTTTGTGAAACTCTTTTAAATCCCATTTTCCCTCAGCATTTTTCCCTGCTCACTCCTCTTTATACATACATATATATTTGAAAATGAGAAATAGAAAAATAACTTTTTTTTTTTTCCAATTTGAATGAATGATACCCATTGAAAGGATCTTAATTAAAGTAGCAACTGTTAAAAAGGACTATTTCACTTTATTAATTCTAGTTTTGCTTGTGAGAATGTGAAAGGAAATATTTTTATAAACTTGAGATATTTGTAAAAGCTTGTTTTTGCTAGTTCTAAAGAACTGGGTAGCACTAATTTGGCATTATTTCTGGGAAATCGAACAGTTGAAAGGATAAAAATGATTTTAGGTTATCTTTGGGTTCTTACTGTTACTTTGCTTAGAGATTAACATACAATATTTAGTTGCCTTCAGAAGTCTTCACAGTCATTACTATAGGATTTCCCTTCCTGGGAACCCCCTAATTAGAGGATTTTTCCTCACAAAGTCCTGTACCAATGTTTAAAAGGATGAGCAGAACTTGCAGCTTTGGTCTTTGGTGATGTTTATTCTTTCTTATTTCAAGGTTTGTGAGCCGTCTAATGCCAGGCTTAGCATGCTGAAAAACAGAGCCTGCAAGAACACAAGGCAGACAATTCAATGACTTTTATAGACTTTTTGCCCAATTAACTCATAGATCATACCATACTTACAATTTTGCACCAATATTTGCTACCTATTCTAAATACACGATTTCTACATCAAATCCATTCCACCAATGTCTCCGTGCCATCATCATAGCGGAAAATGGAGTAGAAGAAGAAGAAAGAGGGCATGAAGAAAATGGAGTAGAAGAAGAAGAAAGAGGGCATGAAACACTGCCCAAAATCCTCCATCTTGCTCTCATCTATCTCCATACTAAAAACCCAAAACTACAAACTTTCACACTGTGACAAACTAAACTACTACTTCTTTCTAATCTTTGCTGCTTTTAATTCATCTATGTGTGTGGGGGGGTTTTCACATAGATTAAGGTCAAAAACAATGCTTTCCTGGGGTCCCAGCCGGGGTCTCGGACCTTCCAGGGCAGCCCGAAGGATTTTCCACATGCCCTGGACTCCAACAATTACAAATTGCTCAAATCTTGTTGTATTAACTATTTATTTTGGAAAATACTACTCACTATCCCAAACTTATCTACATAGTACCAGATCTTATTAGAAAACAAAGCAAACAAAAATCCAAACACCATGTTTCTTAGGAACTGTAACATCAGTTCCACAGGGAATTCCATTATTTCTAATGCATTTGTCTGAATTTCAAAAGAGGAGCCAAATATTGTTTATTTATTGGAAAAACAAGAATTGCTTTTCAAATTAAGGGAATGGAAGTGCTTAGGTGTGATAGTGCCAAATGCTCATTTTTTTCCCCAGTGCTTTTATTCATTCCGCATTTACTTCAAAATTAGAGCAAGATATCAATAACACGAGATGTATGGTAATGGAGTGTCCTGAATTAGGCTCTTTAAAGTGAAAACGGTGTGCCCACTTCCCCAGTGCACTTCTTTTCAGGATGAGGGTCTATCAAAACAGCCTGGTTTGGGAGTTGATCTCAAAGGCATCAGGGACAGAAAAAGGATCTTCCACAGACTAATGACATCGGGGGAAAATCTGTGGCTTGTAGCAGAGTGGCCATCAGATAGCCACAGCCCTGGAGATCACTAAGGAGTTTATGACATACACATAGACTCAAAACATGGTATTTAAAATGACGTGTTCATCCTGAAATGAAGGAGAGACTTTCCAGCAGCGTGCTAAAGAAATGCTCCCACTATTTCTGCCGTAAGTACCTGTGAATCAGCAGTCTCTTATTTCTATGTGTCTTTTGAAATTTCTCTGTACAGAACATCCTGCGGTTGGAAAATCACAGGCATGTCTGCAACCCTCCGGAGGAGACAGAGTGATTCAAAGGCCCTCAGACTGTGATGGAAAACAGAACAAGACTTCAGGTGTAAACTGGAGAGAACTTTGCTGCCAGCAAGACGTCCTTTGAGGTGGTTGCAGCTCAAAAAGGTTGAAATTAGAAGAGCCAGAGTTTGACTAGAAGGCAAGAAAAAGACCAGCTCAGGTCAGTTAACCTACCACGTCGCATGTGGGGGATCTATGATCGAGCACAGTCTCTGCCTGCTCTGAAATAGTGTAATTGAAGGGATACAGCTTTCAAAGGTATCCTTGCCTGAATAGCAGCTGCTAGGCCTTGCTAGGCACCCTGATGGAGGACTCAGGAAACTAAAATGCTGCAGATGGTGAGAGAAATAAGCATGTAACAAATTGTAGCATTTAGGGAGGGAATCCTTGTGGAGGGATAGAAAAAGTATGGAGAGGAAGACCAAGCTGTTCAAAGGTGTGAAAGCAGCAACTGAATAGAGTTGGACTCCTCATCCTGTCAGTGATGGAAAGCCATGATGGAGACATAAAATCATGGATCTAAGCTGCTTGGTGGCTTGAAGGTGATTTCCGGTTTTGTTATCATTCTTAGCTGATATTTAGATACCCAAAACCCTGAGGAAACCTGTACTTTATACATAATTTTCTTGACATGTCTCAGACACAGCTGAGAGTACTTATTTTGCAGACATTTATAAAATCATGTGAGGGGGAGATGCGGGAAGCAGACATATTCAAAACTAAATGGATAATGGAGCTTGGAATAACAACCATTCAAAAGGGTGAACTGAAATCATGGCCAATACATTCATCATCGCCGCTCCGTTCTGAAGAGAATGTCAATGCCAAAGTGATGATACTTCAGTACTCTGCTGATAATAAAACCAAGCAGAGAGAACTGCAGCTACTGGAAGAGAAAATTAAATGTGAGTAAAGAAAAACAATTTCTTTCACTTTCTTGGAAATTATCCCATCTTCTCATTGCTTCCATCAGAAATGCGCACTCACACCTACCCACAATTTCCTTCCCCAAATCCTAAATGAGAAAGCCCTCAATGGGTGATGAAGACATTGCAAAGTTTTAGCCTAGGCGCACAAGATATTATCTGGTGTCAAAATTCTTGTTCAGCATCCCAGCAAGGGCACAAGGTTGATAAATTTCAGGGCTCTTCCTTTAACCTACCCAGTTTTCTTCCCCAGACTTCTTAGAGTTCTTGCACAATTGCACATTTCACAAATCTCTAACTGTACCAGGAAAATCTGGTGCCCTGAGGTCAAGATTTAGTTTAGTTCTGTCATTATTGAAGCCTGCTCTCAGTTCTGGTTTTGGCAGGCTGGCTACCTGGATTAAGTGAAGGTGATCTGTGAGAGCTCCAAATCTGAAGACATAAGCAGAAAATCCACAAAGCTGAAGCTAGATCATTGGAAGGCAAATCTAAACATTGTAAATATGAGCCAGTAGCTTCCTCCACAGGTTTTGGAAATTAGATAGAAATTTCCACTGAAAATTTCAGCTTCTTTATAATGGTTACTGCTGTGGCTAACCAGGTTTGGAGTGGGTCTGCTGACTTGATTTTGTTGATCCCTTGAGCAATAAATCTTGCAGGAGAAAGACACAGAAAGCAGAAGGTTTCTAATGGAATTTCCACCTAGAAAATTTCGTTTGAGACATGCTCATCTATGGAGAACCTGATCTTTCAAACAGCCTGCTCCCTGATTCCTTCCATCATATCTGATGGCACCAAGCACTTCGTATGGTCAGGGAGGCTCATACTTCTTCACATCAGAAGGAGAGAGCACCAGACAAAATTTTCCTCTAGAAGCAGTCATTAGAGGCAAAATTCAACCCTTAAAAACTGATGATCCAAAATAAGTTATTATTTCAATACTATTGTTACTAATCTGGTATTAGTGAAGCAATGTCATTTCTCTGAAAAAAATGACTCAGCTCCTTCCAGAAGAAAGAACTGAGCTCTGGTGCTGACCTCTGCCTGTCTGTGACATGCTAGGGTTGTCATGGTGTCTCAAAGGACCTAGGGAAAAGCAGCAAGAACTCCTAAATAATTTGGCAGTAAGGAAAATGCCCTCTTGTCAAAAAGTTCCCCTTTGCCCTATATAGAACAGGATCTATCTGTCTGACAAAGTGCTAACTTCTAGTTTAAGAGTTAAAGGCAGTCTCATATTTACTAAACTTCTTTTAAAAATAAAGCAATTTGTGTTGCCAGTGCAGAGATAGTCAGAGAAGGTGTGTTGCTTATGAGACACATTTGGCCCAACACTCGCCCTCGGAGTATGATAATCACATCTGGATAAATACACATGGACTTTTCTCTTCTAGGAGTACTGGACCACATTATGCTGAAATGGCAACAGCTGGAAATATATATGATTTTTATCAAGTCTATTTGAATAATCTTTCTTACCTTGGCAACAGTATCAGTGATCATTGTCAATCCTTCCAAATTCAGTTTCTCCTTCTGTGGTTTCATGGTTTCTTTATTGCAAATTCACCTGGGCTAAATTCTTACTCAGCCTTCTTTTGGGAAAAAAAAAAAAAATCACAGAAATGCCTCTAAGGACTTATATAAGTGAATGCTCAGGAAAAATGTAAGCCAAAATATTTGGTCTGCTTTAAGAGCTATAGAAAATGAGACCTCTCAGTTGTCCAATGTCTGTGCAGTTTGGCTTCTCCAAACTGTGAGTGTGGAGGGTTTTTTTTAATATTCACTGTTTAAACTCTGCCATCCTTCCCTGAATTCCTTCATAGGCTGAGTAGCAAGGTGAAAGTTCTCCCATTCAATACCCTTTTTGCTTCAAAACTGCTGACATTACTGACCTTGTGTCTCACTAAATAGTCTGCAGCATTTCCATCCTTTTTTGGATACTGTATTTGTGGGTCTCTCCTGGGCATTACAGTCCTGTTGAAGGGCCAGCTGTGTGAGAAGCCACTGAGGAGTGTCTCTTCATGACCCCGTAACTCCTGCGTCCTCTATTTTTCCCTCCATGGCTCCAATTAAGCTATGTGACAGCTGGGTTTTTTTCACATGTGCAGAATGGATTTATGAAATTGGTGGTATCCATAAGGTTAAGAAAGCACCTGTCTCCCTTTGGGTGCTCTACTCAGAATTCCCTAACCTCTTAAGGCACCCTGAGCACCATCTCACGGGTATTTCTTGGGGGAGTTCTTGAAAGAGAAACCAGCACATGGCCACGTGTTAGTGACCAGCCTTGCATTTTTATGTAGTACCTATAGGAAGGGAATTGATGCTGGAATACTTCTGTCCTGTGGCTGTGTGTGTATGCAAACAGCATGCACAGTCACTCAGGGAGTGCATGGGCTGTGTTTGGGGTAGGATCATACACATAATTTGGGCTGTGGCACTTGTAGTGCTTGCAAGCTATGTAGATTTTGCTGGAGCAGAACTCACTAGAAGCCACAGAGAACTATTTTACATAGATTTGGAAAATATGTTGGGACTGTTCTCATTTGCTCATGAAAACAAATGTTTTAGTTAGGAGTTCTTAGAAGGCTTAGAATTATAAAGCAACCCCAAAATCCTAGAAAATTTTAAATAACCTAATGACACTAAATGCAAGCCTCAGGCCTCTCCAGGGCTTTGACTAAGTTCTTTCTTCTTCCTAGAAAAATTGAATATTCCCCATATGCTTTGTCTGAGAGCCCTTATTTCAATGTTTGTAGGATGGGAGATGAAGAAACTATAGAAGAAGTCATGACTTCTGGGTTGTAGGGTAGGCAACTCAGAGCAAAAAAAAGAGGTTGATTTATGGCCTGCTGCTAGTTGGAGTTACCCATAAATTGGGATGTGTTATCCTGTAAATTGCAGAGAGATAGATGACTAGACAGAGCACAGGGAAAGATAAGGGAGAGATTAATTTGTTAAAATTCTCTATGATTTATTGTGTGGTGACCCCAGCCATCCCAATGGATATCACTTTCACACAGTAGCTAGGGTCCTGCAATATGCAACGAGACTGTTGCAATCTGCAAGGGACTGTTACTGACCATTTTCCTCTCTGATTTACAAACATTTGCCCAAGAAAAGGGAGTAGAACTTTAATAAGTGCAGAAAAAGAAAGTTTTATTAAGGCTTTTATTTGTGGCAAAATATTTTAAGAAAACATATTTGGTACAAATGGCATTCCATATCTCCCTGGGTTATTTTCTTTCTTCTTTTGTGAGATGACTTTATTATCTTCCTGGGTTTTTTATCATTATAATGGTTGTGGTTGGTGTAAGGGAAGGGTCTTATGATTAATATTTTATTCTGGCAAGATCAGATCAATAATTTGTGTTCTCTTTTTTAAATTTAATTTAATATAGGCTGCTTCTTTTCCAGGGTTGGTAGCTTCCTCCTCAACTTTTCTGTCTACAAGTCTTTTACACTCACATAAATTTTTCTTTCACAACTTTTGATTTAATATTGATGTTGTGACTTGGAAGGAGAGCTTCTTCCAAGGGGAAGGGGCAAGATGAGGTGTCCAGACTTTGTTCATTCTGCAGCTTTTTTTCGGATTGTATCAGCTCTTGTTATTTATGTGAAGTCAGGCTTGAGTCCAGCTTGCCAGGAGAGCTGTAACCTTCCTACACCTCCTCATCATCATGTCCAAGAATACTCAGGAGGAGACACAAATAGGGAAACAGAATAATAAATTTTTGAAGTCTGCTTCTCTTCCTGATTTTAATCTCCTTTTTCTGGCTTTGTCATATGAGGATCTTTCACATGGATTGTGTGCTTTGCTGTACCTTGGTGGAGCAGGAAGATGAGGAGAGCTCTCAGATACAGGCTGCTGCTCATGTTGTGTCTTGCTCTCCTTAAAGCTCTTAAGAGCAGCCCAAATAAGCCTGGAGAATGTCTGTGACTTCAGCCATATGAGAACCCTTGTTGTGCAGATAAGATGATGAGATTTTTAATAAATTAGCTAAGTATGGATTAATGATTGTTATATCATAGCTTCTGAGGACTGTAAAGGTAAGAGCAAGATGCAGGAGTCAAAAGTTCTAAAATATTTATATTGTAAAAGGGCACAAGTTTGTGTGCTGAAATGAACTGGAAACCTACACATGTGCTGATATTTCAAATATCTGTTATAAGATATAAACTGTAATGGACCCTGATCCTTGATTGTCACTGGCTTCCCTTGAAACAGGTTTGAGCTTATGATGGAGTGATAAATTGATAAATGTATCAATTTCTCAGGGTTTGTTTTTTTTTTTTTTTTTTTTTTTTTTTTTTTTTTTTTTTTTTTTCCTCCATGGATTGACTCTCCCATTTCTGGCAACATTGGGACCTCACTAAGAGCTGTTCCTCTTTTGAGTCTTATAGTAAACACAAGAGTTGCTGACTGGAAATCCCCTTCTCTGTCCCACCCAGTCGATCACAGGCAGCACTCCAGCAGGAAATACCTCAGTCTTCTAGGTCAAGTGGGTTCCCACCATTTCCCATGCATGTGTCCAGGCTCTGCCCTTTGCTTTGCTGGTGCCCTTCACAGCACACCTGTGAGGTGTACAAGGTGCCTTTCTGTTGTTCACTTTATGAGTGATTTTGGTAACAAACGTGTACACTAACTCAGCCTGGCATTGGTTCATTTTTTCAGTTCTTTCCCTGCCAGCATGGATGGTTTGACCACACATTTTGGTGGTCAAATAGAATTCAGTGTCAGCAACGATACACAGTCTCTGACTTGACTGTGTGTTGCTTATGCTGGACTCAGAAGGAAGGTCATGAAGGAAAAATGAGACCAGAGATGTGGCCAGTAAACTCTTTAAAATTCCTGTTTCATGCCCAGTAAGAATAGAACTCCTAATGATAATAAGGAGAGAGAGAGGAGCTAAGACAAGGAGGAAAGTATGTGTGAGACTGCTAGGGAGAAACAGACTTGAGAAAAAGTCAATTTGTTGATTTACAAAGGAGACAATCTTTTCACTGAATGATGCTACTATATAATTTTCTTGAATCATTTTGAAGACTGTGATACAGAAACTGAGCATCAGTCTAGAGTTATCTCTTTTTATCCATGTTATGTTTTTGTAAGGATATGCAGAGATTTCTTTCTTATAATAGGCATTCCGTATTACTTGGAAAATTATCAAGAAAGGGTTTCCTGCATACAGAAAACACTTACTTTTCATGCTCAAGGTTGACTTGGCAAGGAGAGAGAATGAACAGGTGCTGTAGTGAGTTCCCTGTTCTGAAACAAAAAAAAATAGGAAGGGCATGATGAACAAAGAAAGAAATGTTCATAAATCCAATGCGTCCTTGAGGAGAACAAGGCTTCTAAGGCTTAGAAGATAAAGCAGCAAGCTCTGAGACTCATGGGGGCAGAAATTAATGGCAAACAGGAAAAGAATTAAAAGGCTTCAATCATTAGTAGTTTCAAAGGAACAGCTTCCTTTGTTTTCCTTGCCTTAAATGGAGGTTGATGCAGATCCTGGAGAGCTAGACTTAACCTTGATGCAGAGTCTAAAGTTTGAAAGAAACATTTGTGGCTGTTGACCAAATGATAACCTAACACTGAGCATGGTGTTGCACAGAACTGATGTCAGCCCCATACAACAGTGTTGATTTTGCCCTTAAGATCTTCACAACCTCCTGGGAATACCAGAAACACCATCTCCACCCCTCGACTGGAAAGCGATAGCAGGACACAGAAGACATCTGGGCTTCCATGGGAGTGAAGCTCTCAATCAGTCAGTCAGTCTCTGGTTTTCAAATCTGTATTGTTTGTGCTCTAGGGTTTGCAGTGCTGAACTGTAGCACTCAACTAAATGTTGAGCTTGCTGTCTGATCTACTCTGTGTAAGGCGATGCATTCCCCCCGCTATGGTATGGGGGGAATGCAGTGGGATAAACAGCTGTGTCTCTCTATTTATTGCAGAGAAAGCATAAACAACTGAGCAGATTTAGGCTGTATCAAACTCCTAACTATCTATGGTGAGAAAAGAAGAATCTAACCTGAGCTCACTGGAGATAGGCCTGAATATGTCAAAGAAAGCAAAACCAGAGTGAGGGCTATAGCGAAGTTGGGTGAGAAGAAGCCAAGTGGAAATTAAGACGACAAATCCTTACTGCAGGGTCTGTAATGTAAAATGGGACCTGTAGGTGTGACTGAACCAGTGGCACTTGCTATGATACCATTGACTGCTGAAGCCTGGTTGTCCTGTAGGACACAGGGATCCATCTGATGTAAGGGAATAGCAGGGGATTATGTGGAAGGCCACCACCCTGGTATCACTGGATGTAGTGAGCTCCAGGGCGGGTTTCTGAGAGAGAGTTGTGGGCAAAGAAGGAACAGAGGCCCATGCTGACCAAGAGGGTGGATAGATGACAGTGTGAGGAAGTCATGGAATGAAAGGGGTCTAGCCTTCCTGAGGAAGCCTTTTTCCTGTAGGGAAATTTAGACATGTCCAGCTGAGGGGAACAAAGTTTAAATCATATAAGGCCCCAAAAGTGACTTCATGAATGAGAGACACAAGATATCAAAGATAATTTCAGAACGATGATGGTGTTCAGTATTGGGTCATTAGGCTGAGGATCAAAGAGCTGAGCAGTCTTGGTAGACAGCAGGAGGTTTCTGGGCTGTGAGTCCCTGCTTTCTTCACAAAGGTTGCAATATGAAAGGAGGACAGAAGTTCTCCCTGGGAGAGGCTAATCAAGTACCTTGATGCCCTATTAATTACTGTCCTTTTTTCTTTTCCTGTGATCTCTTCAGATACCACCTAAAATGTTGTGGTGCCATTTCATTCACCTTTTTCCTGTGGAGGTGGAAGGTGTGCCAAATCCGTTGAAGAATTTATGTACTCCAGGGGTTTATGTAACACCTGTGAGGTTTTTTTATTTCTGAATATGTCTACTTTTGTAACCATCCTACAACCTGAGATGAGTGTCTGTATTTCTCAATCAGCGAGAACTTTGGATCAGGTGAGACCCACTGTGGTATCTTCTAACATCGCCTGTTTTGTGAGGAGAGGTAGCCACGAGATTTTCAGACTTCACACCATATTGAAACAGGCCACTGTGAGGCTATGCTGGGAATGCCTAGCAGTCTCCAGTCTGATTTGGAAACAGCCTCTCAGTATATCTGATTGTTCTGGTCCTAAGCTATTACCTTGGACCACAGCCGAGATGGCTGGAGGGCTGGAGATCCAACATCAGTTGCATTGACGTGAGGGGGAAAAGTAGATGAGGCTAGATTGGGCATATTCAGAGTTCCCTGAATGCTAATGAAAAGAGAAACATGTTTGGCACTATTACAAGTCAAGCACCCTGAGGATTTCAAAATAGTGTCCTTTTTTATAACAGTAATAAATTTGTCAGTTATGTGGGGAAACATTGTGAAAAATGAATGTCTTTTACTGCATTCAGGACTGCTGTTCCAAATCCAGTGAGATAATGGCCAATAAAACTTTGAGCTGGGAGGTTGAGGTCTGCATTGCTAAAGCTTCATTATGTGTGGTTTTAGAAAATGTACACATGTGCCAGAGTGTCTTATTGTTCTTTTGCTGTTTTATTATTTTGTCACTATGAAGTGGCTCTGATTTCAGCTGTGAAATGCAAGTTTAGCTTATATTGATCCTGCTGTCTGTGTATAGGACCTTAGCAACTTTGCAGGATGTTGTTAAGAGCAGTTAGGTTTTATTTGCAGCTGAACCATACTATCATCTGTTCCCTATCAAAACAAATTTCATCCCAGTCCAAGTGTACTTGATGTATCTTTTTATTTTTCTTTCTTTTTTTTTCTTTGCGTTGTAGAGGGTTGTAATTGAGATCCCCAGGTTTTCTGAATACTTAGAGGGAGTCAAGTGCCAATCTTCCAAGGCAGAGAATGTGACTGCAGTTACTAGAACTGTTTTATTAAATGGCAGGCTCAGTGGTGGAGCTGTAGCATTGTCTTGCCTTTATAGTATACAGATTCTCCATTAGGTGTTAGGCTGACACTCTCCATCAGAATCCCTGTTGCAGCTTCTAGGATAATGCAGGCTTTCTTTATATCTTTGACAAGTCCAGTAACCCCTCATTTGAAAAACATTTCTACTTGGTCAGACTGGAATATAGTTAGGAGCTCTTCTGTAACCAGGTTCAGTTTTCAGAGCTCAATGAAAGTACTTCATCTCATGTGAGGTTAGCATTTGAATCCACATACATCTCATTACCAGTCCACTTGTTGGTTCTTTAGGTATTATAAATCCAATTCACAACAATGACTCTTCATGTGTAGTATCTGGGTATTTTTCCTAACTGTGGTGTACAGTTTACAAAATGATGCATAAGCTAGTGCCCATTAGCAGATCTTTGGAGGGATGGCATTACAGAAACAATGACTTCAAAAAGCATGGAAAGACTGCAGCTTTTAGGATGGGGTATGTGGTTTATTTTGTAGTGTGACCAATGCTATGCTAGGAAAAATTAACATCTTGTGCTGGAACAAAACCAGTAGACAGTGGCATGCACTTGCATAAAAAGCTTGCCCAGATAAATCACGGAATATTTTCTAGCAGAGAAATTATATGGTACCTAAGAATTGGCCTAATATAAACCAGGCAATGGTGTTGGCAACACCAGGGATCTTACAAGAGGCTGTGAGGACTGTGTGTTGGGGCAGCATCATCGGTATCTCTCATCTGATCAAAACTGAACCCCCTGATGGACTGTGGAAATTGTTTTCTCAGCACAGATGGACAAATCCTTGATCAAATTATTCTTTTGACCAGCACTGAGGCTTTGCAAGGCAGACTGTGCATAAAGCACAGTAAGACAATACCAATTCTAAAAATGATGCTGGACGGAGCAAGGCAGGAGAGTTCATCATGGTGGTCTGCCTCCCACCATGCTCTGCTCCAAAGGACAAGTGTGGGAGAGCAGCAGAGTATTTTGTCAATCCCCTCTTGCAAAGGAAAGCTCAGTGTTGACAGTACATCTGCTAGTGGATCAGAAAATGGAAATTGTTACTCTCCATTACCTCTCTTCTGTCTCTGACACCTTGTCTGTTATTCATGGTTTTGACACAGTGCTATCACATGTATCTGTCTGGGGCTGTGTAATGGAGGTGCTGTACCAAAAGAGTGCAGAGAAATTTGCTGTTCCCCCTAGCAGGTTACAGCAGGTTACACGTACCATCAGAAAAACTCTCTCTGAAGTCTCTCTGAATCATTTGATTAGATTTTGCTGCTTGTCATATGCGTTTGGAGAAATGTCTTCAGTACTGTCCCTTGGATTGTGTACAGGCAGTGAGGGGGATCAGATCCTTCATTTTATCTAAGGAGTCAAAGGCAATTAAAGTCAGAGGATTTTAAAGGAGGGAATTGAAATCAGATGACTACTTTTGTTTTGGTTTATTTTAGAGGCAGACATTAAGGTTCTGAATCTGTTTTATCTTGCCATCAGAAGCAGTTAGGTTTATCACAGTTAATTTTAGAGAATTAAATATAAACCAAAAGCACTTAAACCAGCACCAACTTTCATCCTTTTCAAGTGAGTGTGCTTGTAAAAAACATAGTATTATGAAGCAGACTTTTGTGTTACTGTTTCCCCTGTAAGGATGCTGCACGGGGAGCAGCATTCCACTAAATATTCGGAGATCAGCTGCAAAACGCAGAGAGACATCTAGGTGGTTCCCTGACATCCACACGGTACTGACAACCTAATGGTCTTCTTCCTCTGTAACTGAGGAACTCCTTCTCTACTCTTCTTCTCCTTCTCTCACTACCAGCAAACAGGCTACACACCAAGTGTTCCTTTCCAGTGCAGTCTGTGTTTGCTGAAACCCCACTCAGGCCAGGTGCTCTCCTCCCGTACCCTTTTCTGAGGACAAACACTGGCACTTGAAGGGCTTCATCTGCCTGCTACCGAGGCTTGCCACACTGCACAGCCCTGCCTAGGAAACAGCATCTATAAAAGAGTGCCACTGAAGTCCTCTCAGATGTTTTTTGGCAAAGAAGCAAAGAGGAACGCTCGGTTTGAGCATGGGAGGTTTAAAGCTTCTGTGCTGGTCTCTAAAGTGTCCCTGGGAGCAGTTGAACGGGAGCCTTATGTGGGGTGAGTGGGTTTGGGTCTGCACCAAATCACAGGACTGAGTGGTGGGAGGATGGGGAGTCCCAGCTCAGGGCACACACCCGCTGTATCTCACTTTGGATTTATTATTTTCTGATGGAAAGTGACATGTTGATCCCCTCTCCTTTCCTCCTTATGGAATTGTTTTGCCCACTGCTAATTTAAATCTCAGGCATAAAAGAAATCTTTGTGTTCAAATAAAAAGCATAAAGCTTCACTCTAGAGGCAATTTAAAAATGAACAGACAAAATATTATAATATACTGAACGATACTCAAATGCTTTTTAACTTTTTCCACAAAAATACATCTGCAGATCTGTATGCCATTGCGGAGATTAGTCTAGAGGGATTTGATCCATAAAACAGAACAATATACTGGCTTTTGATCTTTACTGAAGTGGTGAGTGAATGGAAATACAAAAAAAAAAAAAAAAAAAGAAGGAGGAAAACAGCACAGAAGGTAGAAATTGTGGAGAATGTGGAGAATACACCAGGAATTTCTGGAACATTTTATGCTTCAAAAATATGCACATATGTTGTGAACTGCTTCATAATTTTTATGGGATCTGCCTCAAAAAGTCTATCAGAAATGTTAGGGGGCCAAGGCTCTCATTCTTTTAGACCAGACTCTGACAGTGGTGCAAACCCAGCAGGAAGGTCCCCAGGAGCCTTTTGTAGATAAAGTGGGCAGACCATTTGGAGTACTGATACCTCAGATATCAACAACATAGATATGACTCACGTGTCTCCAGGAATGGTTCAAGTGTCCAGAGACTCTCTGAGACTGGAAATAGCAATGACAAATTTTGTGCTGGAGAAAATGTTACCTTTACCTCAGGTACTGCAACTAACTTGCAACTAACAGTGTCCTGCCCAGATCAAATTTGACCTGCTGAGCAGTCTGCTGGTGGAGAAGCCCAGAGTCTGTGACACTGAAACCCTGGTGAGAAATTCTCCATTACCTCTCTCCTCACAGTATTGAATTTCCTAGTTTTTATGTCACATGGCTGATGGTTCTCTGTCATCAGAAAGTTGTCTACCTGGTCTAGGGTTAGTTTCTCAAAGATGTATTTCCTTCTCTTCTTATAGCCAAACTACACTACAGAGAGAGGATTAATTAAAATAGAAACAGAAGGGAAGCTGGAGGGAAAGCCATTGAGATGGGGTAACTTTCTCTTGAATTAGTGCAATTAGGTTGAGTTTGATCAGACTCTGTCATGAAAAATTAGTCCCAAAGATGACTTTAAGAGATCATTAAACCATATTTCCTTCTGAATGCAGGTGCAAATTTATCAACATCATCCCAGACAGATGTGTGTCTAACTCCTCCTTAAAGATACCCAGAGATGGAGGCTTGAAGTTGGGGCCTCAAAACTTAAATAAGCTTTATCAAGCTACAGCAATGAGCTATAGCAATGTGATTACTAGAATTAAGCTTATATTCTAAGGAGCTGAAAAAATCAATCATAATTTAAATACCTGAGTGTGTAGGCTAAGTAGCCAGCCACAAAGCTATTTCAAAATTTACCTTTGACAGACAGACAGTAATTATCCTGGTTTTGCTGCCTTTTTCTTTTTGTTGTATGGGTTTTTCCCCTTTATTTAGAGATTGAGTGCTTTCTCTTGTATAATATAGCTTTGACTGAAGATATGTAAATATCTAAATATCTTTTGGTAAGGAGAAGGGAGGAGCACACTGTTTTGTTTTAACTGACAATTATTTTCCTTCTTAATTTCATATGGGGAGGAGGTGAGAAGATGGTGGGTGGCAAGGTAGTAACCATTTAAGGCTCTCCAACTTCTTACCTGCCGTGACATGAGTTTGCAAAAACTGCTGCTAAGAATCCGTATTTAGTACTTACTTGGGTTTTTATCTGGTTTAAATGTCTGGATAACTGCTTTTGTCTCTTTTGTGCTTACTATGGCCTTCTAGAATCTTTTCTTTCCAAAATTGCTGAGGGATGTATGGGGAAAATAGTTTGTGAACTGAAGTCTTGACTTCAGAATTAGGTCATGAGTTATTGTCTGAGAGTTTGGTCCTTAAAACTAAACTGTCAGCAAGAATCATTGAAATTGCTAGGAAGTACACTTTAAAAATCAACTTGGTTTTACCTGCAAAGCAAAGGAGGCTGCTGTTTGTATTTCAGCAAGGCTGGAATTTAGACATTGGTTAGGCTTGTTTTATAGCACAGACTTAATACTGGCACATACTTTCATCTCTCTTTGGTATTTTGCTGCAGAACCAATGTAATTAAGGCTACAGTGTTTTGAACTGAGTGTATCCTTTACAGATATGAATCCCTTTTCTAAAATGGGAAAAAAAGAGAAGTATATTGTGACTGACAGCTCAATCTCAACTTTGTATCTAAGCAAAACCCTGGTCCACGTGCAAGGCAGGAAGTGAATTGCAGAGCTTCAGAAATAGCACAGAAACCTACATTCTGCTTGCAAATGCAATGTTCAGCGCTTCCAGAGGGGCTATAGCTCAGTCCCCTGCAAAAAAGGCAGTAATCCTGATGTGTAATAACATGTAAAAAGCTATGTTGTGATACACACTCACAATAAGGTTGCCTTAAAGCAGGTAGGAAATCTTCTAATTGCTTGGAGGGTGGTGGAAGTTTGCCCTAAATCAAAGGCTTTGTGAGAAAATGAAGCTGAGTGTGCCACAGGACTTTGGAAGTTCAGTCTTGTCTGATGAAAGTGCAGTTAGGTCAGGTGTGATACATGCTAAGGGAAAGTGAGCCAGGATCCAGCATCTTTGGGTCAGTATGGAAAGCGAGATCTGGCATTTATAGCTAATGAAAAGTGTCAAAGTAGCTCTAAGCAGGCTGAGCTCCATCCAACAGTCTGTTTTATTTTTGTTCTTTTTCTCTTACAGTGGAACTGGGTTTAAGTAACAGCAGGTCTGTGTAGCAAAATCTCTTAAAATGACCTAGAAAAGAGATTTAGCTGACCCTCTGTGCTTATTTCCAGCTCCCAGAGCTGTCCCTTCCTTTCTTTGAAGACTTCTTTCATTCCTAAGGCACAGTGTAGGCAAGAATACACACATACACAATACACATGCCTGCAGATTACTCAGGTGCTGGTAGCATCACATGTGAGACAGGGCATTAAACGGGCCAAGGAGAAAGCAAATCAGCTCTCACTTCCTGCCCTCCCCATGGCAGCACATGATTAATATCCCAAGGTGTAGCATGTCCTGCATGGTCTGCTGAGGGAGTTGTTAAGGAACAGTGTCATGCTGGGTGCAGTCATGGGAGGTCTGCTGACATCACCCAGATGAGCACAAGCACAGCATCACTGCTCAGCCACAGCAGAGTATCCAGGGTGTCCCCAAAATATTGTGCGGGTGCAGTCTGGCCACAGGTGTGTTATCTGTGTCCAATGCATTGCCTCAGGATGATCAGTGGGAAGGCAGAGTCCAAGTGCTCAGGGTGGCGATGGTGGGGAAATACTGAAGCAGTGGCAGAAAGCCATGTCCTAATTCCACCAGTGTGGCACGGTTTGTTTTTTGCACGTCTGACATAAGCTGCTGCATCAACAGGCTGCTGAATCTACCAGTGTATCCAGGGACTGTTAAGATCACAGAGGACTGAGCTGCCTTTTTGGAAGGCACGATTCTCTAGTACTCACTGAAAACTTGGAAATGAAACCCTAAAAGTCAAGAAATTTCTAGAAGAGCACTGAGAAACAAAAGACATGGGCATAATCATGCTGCAGTATTGTCATATTTAATGCAGTTCATAGTAAATGTGTGTGTGTAAATAAGTATGTATTCATCTCTTTTTAAAATAGTTTCTCTACTTATGATTCTAGGAGTTCTTCATATTAAAATTAAGAGAATATATGGATTCTCATCACCTATATTTGCAATCCTATTGTATAAGAAAAATATTGTGATAGTTTCTGTTCGGTACATTTCAGGAACAAATATCCGAGTCTGGTTTATTCAGATACACCAAACATATTTAGTTGCAATTATGGAAGTTATATAATCTTTTGGAATGTCACTTTTTATTTGCCTGAATGGAAAATAAACAGCTCCTTCTTTTCCCCTCACCTCAAAAAGATAATAATCTGGAAATTGCTTTAAATGCTGGAAAACAGCCACCAGAGGTAGAAAACATAGCAACAGAATTGTCAGCCTTCCCGAATGATTAATCCTGGATTTTAAATGACAAGCAAAAATTCATCCCAAATGATATTTTTCAGGAAACCACAACTTAGTGGGAGGACAGCTTTCCATTGGTCCAGTTGAGTTCATTTTCATCTATACTTCATGACATACTTTTACATGGGTAGTCCCATGGGATAATTCTATATTAAGCATTCCATTCACTGTGAAACACGTGGAAAAGCAGTGTAACAAAATCTTTCAGAACACATCCATTCCCAGGCCGCTCAGGTTTCCCATTTGGAATGAAGGGAAGGACACAAGCATAGGACACTTGAGGGCTGGACCTGCACCTCAGCTCCTTGTGTGCTTTGCACCACTGCCATGTGGCAGCAGAGCTCTAGGTTTGGTGGGGTGGTGCTACCTCCCTGGCTCCGGTTGAGCCCTCCACGGATATGCCTACAAATGGGAATAACATCACCGTTTCCATCAGGTCTGTGCTCCTTTCCTCACTGTATGTGGCAGTTTTCTTTGCCAACAGCTTCATTGATCAAGGCATAAATGAAGGTAGGGAGCTGACATTTGCTGTCCTCTCAGCACAGAGAGGAATGCTGGCTCTGCAACCTCTTAAATGAAGGAAACACGTGAAATGGCTTTGCTCCCCTTCTGCAGAGAAGTCATTAACCTCAGTAACAGGGAAGGGGGTAGGTTTTTAAGCCCCATGCCTGGGGGATTAGACAAGCAACTGCTCTTAATGTCAGCATTGATATGTCTGAGTAAGTTAGTCCCTCTCCAAAAACATAACTCAGGTGAGCTGAGGTTCTGACTGTGGAGCTTTAGCCCAAGTGGATTGAACAGAACAGGGCTTACAAAAGAAAGACCAAACTCAGGCCTGTTTATGATAAAGGAACATCTACATGTTTACATTTATCAATGTGAATTTCAAGGAATATATACATGTAATATATATATTTATATATATATTCCTTGATATATATATATATATATATAAAATATTCAGTGTGAAAAATAAAAGGCTCTTCACAAATGTTTTGGTATTGTGCCTTAAAAAAAATGACACTTTTCACTGCCAGTCATGACTTTAAGTCAGATTATGGCTAAAAATATTAAGGGAAGGATCACCACAGCAACAATCACATTGCTCTGATTCTGCAGAGGAAATGGAAAAACACTCAAACTTTGCCAACCTGAATAAATTACCCAGACTATCAGAACTGTAAGGAAAGCTATATGTAAGCAACTCTGTGTGTTTGTGTGTCTGGGAGTGTGTGCAATGTGTTAACTGGGTTGCAACCCATTAAATACTTAAGTCAAAGGGGACAACTCTGAAAATATGCTCAAGAGAGAAAAAAATTACTGTGGTTGCAACTTAACTGGCCAGCAGATACCATGTGAAGGATAGTGCTCACTGCAACTCTGGGGGCCTCCAGTCCAGCTGCTGGGCTGGGGTCTCCTGCCCATGGTGGCCTGGAGATGGGATGGAGCACATTGATGCTCATTTGGTCTTGTGCCAATGTGAAACTGAGAAAGGGCTGCTTTGCTCACACAGATGCACTTTTCTCCAGTCTGTTTGTACTTATTTGGCATAGTTTGCTCTGCCAAAGTAAAACATCTCCTTAGCCAAGGGGGAAAGAACAGGGGTGGAAGGGTGAGGGGGCAGGAGCAATATTGTCACTGCTTGACTTGAAGCACATTATGCAGGAGTGCACTGGAAACCTCCTCCTAGCAGGCTGCCCACACTGTCAGTGAAGATAGGATGGCTTTTTCAGAGGCAGTCCAAGGACGTGACTTAGAATAGTTGAAATGATGTCAGGCTCTTTGGTGAACTCCTATTGCATTAAAGACTCTAAAATCACCTTATGGAAGCCCAAAGCACATGGCTTTTGAGCACTGGAAGAAAAGGCATAGAGTGCAAAGGCTGTATGTTCCCATTCTCCTGCCATTAGTATGAGCATTTGTTTTAGCTGTTTGTAGGTCCAGAATTAAAACTGTTGTATGTCCATGGGGATGCTGTTGTTTTCTGTCTTGGATTTCTAGCTAGAAAAGGTCCTCAGTTATTTTTGGGATCCCACATTTAAATAAATGGTGCTCGATTGGTCTGTGTCTTTAGCCTTTTCTACTTCCCAGATTCACAATTGTTTTGCAAAGGAGGTGTGTGCTCCTGCTAAACAAATATAAATATACTGATAACAGACTTGCTTCCCTTTACTCCTTTTTTTTTATGTAGGCCAGTGCAGCTTGGGCTTGGCCAGATGATCTAAGCGATGCCAATGACATCCTGGCCCTATTTGAAGTATCTACTGAATGATGGGTCCAGTATATATTGCATCTATAGTCTGTGGATGTAGACTGAATTCCAGTTATGACCCAAACCTGATGGTAACATGGCTGCAGAATGGTTACAATAGCTCTGTCAGAAGCATATGGAGCTCTCTTCTGACTTGCAGGACATGCTGTTCAGGGCCCTCATGTGCAGTGCCAGAGAGGCACATGAGCAAGCAGGAGGTTTCAGTTTGATCAGGCTGGCTGAAAACTGCTGCTGTTACCTCCAGCTTGTAAAGAGCAGCTTATGGTGGATTTGGTTGCTCTTCAGTATTCTGCCTTTTTTTTTTTTTTTTTTTTTTTTTTTTTTTTTTTTTTTTTTTTAAGTGCAAATTTTAAAATTTTCTTGCCAAGTTTTTTGAAGAGCCCTATGGGCTCTTGCTCTCTTTTCTGTCTTTTGATGGTTGCCACCTTGCTGTGCCCACTGTGGCTCCAAGGCTAGCAGCCTGCTCAACCACAGGGCCTTGCCACATGGCATGGGTTTTGTGCTGGTTGGTGGTGACACTGAGCCGTTGCAGTGGGGAAAAGCTAACAGCAGTAGCTGGTGTTAACGAATCCTACATCACCCAGGATCAAGGACAGGAATCCTAGAGCTCAGAGGGTTTTCATGGAAGTCTGCTGCAATCTTGATATGAGTGAGTGAGTGGAGGAGATGAAAGCACATCTGGATGGGCTAAGGAATGCATAAGCACTGGAATTCTAATACTAAATACAGTGCTTGTGCATTAGTTGGTTTATTTGTTGGTGGGGTTTTTTTTCCCTGTCTCTTTTTAAGACTTGCTTGTCTTTCTGGGTAAGGAAAGATGAGTGAGGTACATATGATTAGATGCATGTCCAGTATGATTTTGTTATAGTGTGTGGGACCTTTAAAAATAAAGTGCTCCCCGGGCTGTAGTCTAGAAGTGAGTGCTGTGCATCAATGCAAGATAGCCCTTACAGTGTGTTACACTCTTGTTTGTTTCCCCTGTAGTTGTTATTTCTCTCCTCGCTCGTTTGATTTAATTTGAAACAAAATCTATTCTGGTTGTAGGCAATTTTGATACAGGCATTCAGGAAATGGAAGAGGATTAGATCTACAGAAAATACAACTGCAAAAATCCTACCAGAGCAATGTTGCTCGCCCCACCATTCTGTCAAAGCCAGGTGTGATCAGGATGTCTCCTCTGTCCCACCCTGACCTACCTGTTAGAAGGACAGATGCTGAACTGGATGATGATGGACACTGATTTTCTTTCCCCTTCAGAATCATTGTCTCCAAACTAAGGTCTCTATGTAACCAACACTCCAGTCTAGAAAGCTGAAGCAACTCCCAGCTGCAAAACTCATATCTGAATTCCTGAAAATGAGATAATAGGTGAGAAGCCAGCAATTTATTTCACCCAGATTTATGGGATAAAAGCCTCAAATATGAGGGATATATCTAAAGCAGCTGTGGGTCTTGCCTGCATTATAGTTTGGGAATAATGGACTCAGTAGCCTCTAAGCTGAACTTGGCTTCACAGAGTGCCTTTCTGGAGACTAGTTTATTCTGTTTGTTGTACCTTCCTGTCAAATGTGATGGGAAATCAATGATGAACAGGAGGTCCCTAATCTCCATGGATACTTGTCTCTGCATGGTGTCAAAATCTGAGTTGGCTGTTAATTCCCTCATATTTTGCATATGACTAATTTACTTAGGAAGAGAGGGAAAGGAACGAGGTTATTTGAGATTGAAGTAAAAAATGAGAGAAAGAAAATTTGGCAGTGGTTCTCAACTGTAGCTGCTGGGAGGCCTCCAGAAGCCTGTCCCATACCTGCACCTCCCAAGCTTGTTGTCAGCTCTTGCACTTTGTTCTGTGCTCAGAGCAGGGTCTTGAAGGAACACAGCTGCTGCAGCTGCTCATAGACCAAAAGGTGACCTTTTGAGTAGCTGAGGCATGATGCATTATTTAGTGCATTCCTTGCTAAAATGGGAATGAAATATCTTCCTTAGCAGAAAGATTTGTTTATCCTTTCACTTGGATGCATCCTTTTTGCATCACACAATAGTGTGGCGTGCACACCACTCCTAGGGGTTTCTTCTGGGCAAAGTTTTCCATAAGACTTTGAAAAGCACTGACTGTTTACTAGAAGGACCCTACTAGCCAAATGTAATAGACTTCAGTTTAGAGGTACCAAGTTTGCAAAAAGCAACATCTATTTAAATAATGTGTAGGAGTGAAAGCTTTCTGGTGAAGTGTATGTCTTTAGACTTTCAGCTGATACTTGTAAGTACCATAGCCAGCTGTTAGTTCAACATGAAGTGTTTTGCTTCTTTCAATTAATCAAGAGTCTCTTGGAAGTTGCCATGCAGGTCATTCATTACAGGGAGGTTTAATGAGTAGAATATTTGTCATTTGAATAGGGAGAGGCTTCAGCAGTGATCCCAGTGGTCTGTGATAGCCAGGTACTTAGGCACCCTTTGTATCTGTTGGGTGAAGGAGAGGAGGCAGATGGGACCAATTTTTCACAATGTCTGACATTAAATTTCCCACGTCGTCTTCCAGATAGAGATTCACAGAGGCTGGAACGTACCTCTCCTGCTGACTGTGAATGAAGACTGCAGTATACTCAGCTACAAGTCCATCTGCTCTTTAACTGTTTTCTAAAAAAATTATCTAGGCGTGTTTTTCCTTTGAAGTTTCCGGCACCATTTACGAAGGCTCAAAAGGGATATTATTCATATGTTTTAGATGAAGAAAGCTGAACTGTCAAAGTAACAACTGACTTGAGAGTATCCAGTATTCTCCAAGGCATCAGCATTTAGAAGGACCTGGGAAAAGGTCCTGTGCTTACCAGGAAATCTCAATGATCTCATCAAGCCCCGAAACACAGGAAAGAAAAAAATCTGCGCAAATGAAGAAGTGCCCAGCAGACCATACTGTCTTGTTGTAAAGCCCAGTGGTAAAATTTTTTCATAAAATGATAGGTGTCTGGTTCTGTGGGATTATTTTTAGCAGTAAAAGACTAGATGATATAAGACAAGTGAAGAGGGGTTCCATAAATAGCTGCATTTTGGTTACCTGTTTGGCACCATCTTAATTGTTACAACAAACAGCACAGGATGACAAAAAAAATTAACACCTTGCTACTTCTATGCTTTCTACTCAGAAGGTAAACTGCTTTTAAAAATAAAAGGTATGAAACCCATTGTTTTTACAATCCCAGTTCATTAAAATGGACACGACTGGGGAAGCATAGACACCTGAGCAGCTTTCAAGACATTTCTCTGGCATGTTCTCACTGACTCTGAGACCTTATTTCCAGCCACAGTGTCTGCTCATCCTAGTGCAGCACCCTTCAAACCAACTTTCCCCAAAGGATCCCGCAGACATGGTCTGAGAAAAGAGCTGAGCACAAGCTGGTAAGCACTCACTGCAGGGAGTTCTGAGTGCTGTGGGATTTAGTCAAACAGTAAAGTACAAGCTTCTACTATGACTCATCTGGTGTAAAACTAGTGCTAAGTATTGTACATAATTAAGACAGCATTATTACAGTGAGATGGCACTTCTTTTTTTGGTATGGTTAAAGTCTTGAAAAGGTGCAATGTTTTCAGCATTCAGAGCTGTGAAGATGAGGAGTTCTGATAGGAGTTAATTCTAAAAGATATCATGGCTACAGTGAGTTTAGATCATAATTTGCGTTATTGCTGAAGCTTTGCATACATATTTCTGTTGCCTTTGTGAAAAGTTGTGGTATTTGTGAGAATAAACATGACCTTAGAGTTGTGTTCATTAGATAACACTTGCAACGCTGGCCTCTCTACACATTCCTAGGGTTTTCATAATTTTAAACCCACAAATCAAGTATTTTATTTTGAACCACATTTCTTAAAGAGGTCCTAATGGTTTTCAAGTAACAGGCACAAAAATTATATTTGCCATTATATGCAACAGAAAATGTAGTGTCAGTGAACTAAAGATTCAATGTTTGAACCTGACTGTCAGCAGGTACAGGAGTATTTGTAAGACATTTTCTCTACCAATGGGAAATGTTGAACAAGTGATCATTCCAATTTGCTTGCTTGTCCCAACCTTTTCCTTTAGAGGTCCACAAATCAGCTTTGTTTTTAGTGAATGCACAAACTTGGTAAAATTTTATTGTGGTAGCATGCAAAGAAATTCAACTGACTGGTCATTCTAAAACCATTTGTTTAAGTTACTTGATTCTCATTATCCTTGACTAGAAACTCCTATGGTGTTATGATATTCTTTCTGTTCATCGATTACCTGTCTGATTGGCAAGGAAGAGGTAAGAAAGAAGACTGCAAATGGTGACATGGACCATTTCACGGGAGGGGACTTTAGGAGAACCCATTTCCATATGTGTATTCCAATGGATGCCTTTGTAGTATGTTTATGCTTTTACTTGAAAATCAATTGGCTACCTCTTCAACCTAACTTTTCCACAACTTTTCTTATGCTTTCCCAACATGCTTTTTTTGTGCTGTGTTTCTTGCACATCTCCAAGGAATTGTTTGTGTAAGTTACAGAAACTACAAGGTCTCAGGAGGAATCCCAGGCAAAAAATGCACTTGGGTGAAGACATCTCAACCACAGCCAGAGAGCCCTTTCTTTTGTATGAGTTTAACAGTCTATAATATTTTACAAGTCTGAAAATTAAGAATTCCAAGGGTCTTTCTGAAAAAATGATAATTTAATATAAAAGATAGATCAATTCCTGTTTTGTTTACACTGCTGCCTTTCTGGGTGAGTTTCCAATCTATTAGTGAAGCAGTAAACACTCTCCCAGCAACCAATCATTGATGTTTTGAAAGCGAATCAAAAGCAGTGTAAGGCTGTTGAAAAAAGGGCTTGAAAGGAGAAGAGTGAAAGATCATACCATTCTTATGGTAGCTGCAAAAGTTTGTGAAGATTACAGCTGAGAGAGGGATGGGCCAGAGACCAGAGGGACACCAAGGGATCAAGGATGAGATACCTGCCTGCAGAGTTTTGTCCTAACATGCCCTCTTGCAGGCTCACAGCCTAAACAACACAACTAAAACTCTATAGGGTTGATCTGCTAAGGCACCCCACCAGAGGTGGAATTGTGTGAGAGGATGGATAAGCCTCAAATGGAGAGAGCACCTGTTGACCATGGCTTTTTACCTTGGACTTCGTTCAGCCCTGACAAGATTTATAGAGAGTCTGGACATGTAAGAGAAATACTGTGCATGCCTGTTCTTTGTAACATAGGGTTTTCACTTCAGCTGAGGGCCAGGGACCTTGCTGTGGGTGCATGCTGGAGTTGCACTCCCGATGCACTCTCAGCTGCTCTGACTTTTATCTTTATTCCAACCATGAGCTCACTACAAGCCCAAAGGGAAAAGTATTTGTATTCCACTGTGCACATTGACAGTAATTTTGTGCATGCAGCACAACACTGTAGAAAGAGACAGGTATATGGAGCATTTAGAAGGCAATAATTTCTTCTAACTTATTTATTTATTTATTAGTTTTAGCCACACTCCAAAGGTTATAGTGGGAATAGCAAAGGAAAGAACTTGCAGACTTCACAGAAATCAGAGCCTGCAGTTTGCGCTGGGTGGGTTTATTTGGCATACATCTGTGATTATGAAATTAATTTCGAATTGCTTTTGAACTTCATCTGTATAATGAGTCATCGTTTCAATTTCCCTTTTCCCTCCAGAACATCTGCCATTAACAAACCAACCAGTTGCAATGTTTTACAATCCACATTTGAACCCATTTCTCAAAAGATTGCACATTTCCTTAAATAAACAATTACTCAGCTCATTTGCACAGAGGTAAGGTCAGTCTTGGGGCTGAAAATTGAATCAACAACCCTCTCTGGCAATCATCTTTGAAATGGTCAAGAAGCAATTGAAGTAGAAACATGTTAAACTACAACTTCAAGTTGCAAAAATGCAACGTCAACACTGTTGTTGTACAAACAGACACCGTTTAGCCTTGGTTTGGTTGAGTTGAGCCCACTGCAGGGTTTAGACCCATGCCTGAAGATGGAAGTACATGACTGAAGTTAAGATATGCTTAAGTGTTTTGTTGTGTATGGGCCTACACGTTACATCTGTGTTTGTATTAAGAAGAAAAGCTGTTCTACAAGACATTCAGGCACTTTAAAATGTATTTTTGTTCTGAGCTGGAACAGGAAGTTTTATCTTTTAATGAAATTTAGGAGATTTTAATTCCAGAAATCTTGTAATTGAGCATACTTGAAACATAGTGTGTCAGTAATGTTGAAATTATTTGAGATATTAAGATTGAAATATTGCATGTCCACATATGTTACAAAATTAATTAGAAGCAACTGTTAACTAAGCATGTCGTGATTGCCTGGGTTGTGTATTACCACCCCCTGGATACAGAAAAGAGCTGTGGTCTGGTCTAGCTTCTTGGCTGAGATGCAATGTTCCATGAACACACTTCTCAGCTGAGCAGTAAAACAAGGATATTCATCTGTGCACAAAGTAGACTGGACCTACTAAACCCTGCTCAGTCCAACTGGATTCAGGTAGGGACACCTCAAGTGTCTTGTACCAGGTCTTTGCTGCAAGTGCTTCAGAAATGCAGGGCACACCCTTTCCTTTTGCTTGTAGGTGGTTTGGGTTTTCCTTGGGTTCTTGGTTCTGCCATTGATGTATCCAAGATGATCCCATACTGTCCAGGAGCCATGGTAGTTTGGGCACAGCACCATCATTTTTATCTGATGCCGTACATGATAACTGAGCCCCTCTGGAGCTGAGGGCTGCAGCTCTGCAGCAGCCAGCCAGAGTGAACAACTAAGCTGCAGCTACTTAAAGTCTAGCTGGATCTTTGCAGGAACTTTATTGTTACCTTCAAGCCTGTTCTGCCATGGACATCCCACTACCAGAGGACTGCAGCCTGGCTTTAAACTTAAAAGGAAAAATCTGCAAATCAAAGTTAAGCATGTTTTGGTAACTTCTTGCTAAGTGTATTCCCGTAATCAATTGTCATTTTCTTGAAGAATTTTCAGTATTGTGGAATCAGCCTTCACTATAAGGAGACTGATGCACTGGGAAAAAATTCAAGCAGCTCTGTGAATATATAGCAAGAATGATAGACAAAGTCTTACCAGACTGAAGATACTGCTTTTTCTGCCTGTCTGTAGATATAGTGTTTGTTCAAAAGGGAGTAGAAATCTGGAAAAAGTCTGTGAATGGGAACCATACACTGATCCCCTCTGTTTCTCCTGCTCTTCAAATGACAATCTCTTTCCTCTGTTTCATTGCCTGACAGATCAAACAAGTTTGATCCCCAAGCCAAGGACTTATTTGGGTAGGTGGGCTTAAGAAGACTGGAACAATTGCTTTAGAGAGGAAACTTTGGCCCAGGCATATGGCACCGTGGTCAAATTTATTCAGGCAAATGTTTTATCTAAAATGACCCTTCCTGCTAAAGTCTGTAGGTAGTTATGGCTTTTCTTGCCCTTTTCTTTTGGGGTTGAAATAAATACCTGAGGTTCACAGTCTTTGTGTCCCTATCAGCTTCTGGCTCAGCTGGCCAGCAGAGGAGTTTTCTAATCCCATTTTTTAGAGATATTCTTTCATCTTTAAAGGCCCTCATCTCCAGCAAAACATAAATGAGTAAATTTAGCTGGAGACTGTGAATATTGCCCCTTATGACAGACCCCTCTGCCCTTGCTTGGCTCCTCCCTTACTTCCTGTAAGGAACTAGGGCAGTTGCGAGTATCCAGCAACAGAATTCTTTGGATTCATATGTGAGTAAGAATAGGAGTGGGAACCTTGATTCTGTGTTCATAATAGTCATTATTATTAGTTAGTAGTGTTAGTATAATAATATTTTGCTACATTTACTACATGGTATGGTTATATTTCTGTTTGAAGAAACAGAACAGCTTCACAAATGAGTGTAAGAAGATGCATGTGTTTTTCTGAGCTTGTGTGTACTTAACTGTAATCTGACACTTACTGTAAGAAATACATTTTATATAATTGGCAGTGGCAGACACATATTCTGATAGAAAAAAAATGTATTGAACGATACACTGTGTATCACTGATAGTGACTTGCAGCAGTATTTCCATAAAAGTAAAGATAATTTAGCACTTGAAAGTCAGGCCTCAAAACCGAAACCAAATGTTTTTCTGTTTCTATACCTAGCCTAGGATATACCTCCCCTCACTGCAGACATCAGCAGTGGAGACACATATGGCAAAACCCATCACCCCATGCTCCCTTTGCAGTCAATACAGGGAGCAGGCACTTTTAGGCCATGATTCATCTGACCTATTTACATGTCTGCTGTAGGAGGAGATGAATCACTGCCTAGACTAGATCTGTGCGGAGGATAAAGGGAGCCTAAGATGGCCAGCACAGATGTAGATGCTTGTAAAGATCTACAGTTTGAATTTAGGCTTTCAGTTTGGAACAATTTTCCAGAGAAGAGTAAAATTTCCTAAGCCATGTTTTCCTAGCAGAACATGTGTATGAATATATACATCTATGGTATTTTTCTTCCTGCAACAGAAACATTTACAACAATATCTTTTGAACACTGGCCCTATATCGCCTTCCAAATTTTCTGCCATCTGAAGAGCTGCCATGTTATCTCTCTCTGCCTCTGCCCCTCTTTCACACATACAGAGGTGTACACATACCGTATTTCAGAGCTGGGCCTTCTGAGTTTTCAGCATTAACTTAAGATATATTCCTCTGTGTGTGGTAATCAGAGCTGCTGTTACACACAGACAGATATATTAATTAACTTTGTTTTTTAAAAAAATCCAAAGCAAAATATGCAAAACACCAAAGGAAGATTTCTGAAATTTCCTTCTGTTTAAAAATAACATTTTATTAGTTTGTTTTCTTTCTTCTAGGATCTGCTCTACTCAGCCTGCAGCCTTGGTGAGGCAGAGCATCACAGGAAGAGGAACATGAATTCCTGAGAGACAAGTACAGATACAGAGGAAGGGGGAAAACAAGACTTGATCCTCTAAGAAAGAGTGCAGGTTTCTAAGTAAAGCTGTGAGATGACAAGAGAGGCACAGTAGTGTTATCATGTATAGAAGGCCAGAGCTGAGAGAGTCTGGTTTCTTGAGGATGATGTCCTGGCAGGTACACTTGTGCACATGCTGTAGCATAATATTCTAGTGCATCCATACATCCATCTACTCTGCAAATGGCACGAGGGTGATATTTTAGAAAAAGAAGAAATGAAACCACCCTGTTGGAGAGCTTTACAATGCTCAGCTGCTCCTGAGGAGTGCTTGGTGTAGCTACAGCAGGCAAAACATCCCTCCCATCTAGTCACTGGCACACAGCACAGCAACCCATTTATGTGAGCACCTGGTTGATCAGTTTGTCTGCGACAGATCTTGGCACACACTCTCCTCTGGCTGTAAAGCTTTAGTGACTTGTGTTTTTTTTCCCCCCCACAAACTCTTGTCTGGCATGGGAGGACTTGGAACAGAACAACCCTGGCTCTGGCAACATCAGGAAAGCACATTTTAGATAACCCTTTAGAGTGCAAGCTTTGCACCCATTTAAGGGCTTTTCTGTGGGGTTAGGGAGGAAGGGCTGTCCATCATCCAAAGTCTATTGCTGTGGGAAGGGTGTCTGTAACTGCAAAGACCTTTTGGCAAAGACCACGAGCAACTGAAGGCTGCTCTGAGAAATGGATATGGGCTCACAGTTCCCCACGGGGTGCTGTGCAGAAGAGAGCACTCTTCCACCGGTCATCCCAGTGCATCATCCATTAAACATAACGCCCTACAGGAAAATCAGGGTTTTGTGTTTTCCATACCCCCCCCTGCATCAGCCCTGACGTCAGTACTTCGAAACCACGGAAGTTAAATTAAGGCCAGTGCAGTCTAATAGGCAAGGGAGAGCAAATGCTAAGAAGTCAAGGTAACGAGAAAATACCTGCCATCTGGAGCTGTCATAAGCATGAATTTACATCTCTCCTCACAAAATAAATAAATCACAGCCTGCAAAACATTACTCTCCCTGGATGCAAAGTCCCACTCCTGCCACTGCCACCAAAAACTTTGGCCTCCACCCTTTCTGCGTGGCGGGTGGCTTCTGCTGAAAGCCCCAGGGTGACGTGCCTGGGCGTGGGGAGACATCTGCAACCGCTGCCTCTTCAGGCGCGATGGCTGGAGCGGGATCTGTTCCACTGCACCCGCTCGCTCCAGTCCTCGCTCTGACGGAAAGTTTTCCTCCTGGCTCTGACAGCACTGCAGCCACTTGGGGAAGCACATGACTTCCTTGGGAGACGGTGTTTCTTATTTGTGTTGCAGGCCTCCAGCAGGCATGGCACCGAGGCAATATTTATATCAGTTTTTGTAACATCGCCGCAGCAGCTGCAATTTTGGGAACTGAAGCGCTGGCTGGAAGAGGGAGAGAGAGGCACAAAGCACAACATGCCACATAGAAATGTGGATGCATGGGGGAAAAAAAAGAAAAATAAAAAAATAAAATTGGCAACCAGCCTTCTCCCCCGAAAGCTCATTGTGTTCCCGTGTGCCAGGGGTGCTGCTTGCCCTCCAGATGGTTACCACAGGGCCCATCTGTGTAAAAGTGAGTCAATGGCAATTGCAGATCAGGATGTATGTGATGGGATCAGACCTGTCCTCACAGGGTGCTTGCACTCCTGGGGGAGCAGGACAGGGGAAGGGGAGTCCTCCAGCCAGGTGGTTTTCTGTGCTACAAGCAAAACAGTGTTCAGCAGTCTTCTCATACCCTCCAGCTGTGAGAAAGCATAGTGCAACACTTCTGTGCAGGTGACCAGGCTGCCCCCAAAACTGCTGCAGCCCCGTGCTGTGCCTTGGCAGTCAGCCCTAGCAAGCTCCTTATCCCATCTACGATGCCATCCTGGTGCAGCCATGCTGCTCCCAGGCACCCAGCTTGGATCTCTGACCCACACTCTGCATGTGTCCTGACCTCTGTGGAACTACCTTGCTGTGGCTGGGAAATCCCCAGGGAGGTAGGATAGGGGTCCTGTCTTCAGATGATTTACTTGCTGCTTCCCATTACAGGTATGTGACCCAATTCTCTCCTTTTCTGCCCCCTGGCTTGATTTCAGTGGTGTTTAGCCAGTGAAAGTTTGAGGCTACTCAGGTGCTATGGGACTGGCAGTCATAGCTGCCTATGACAACCCAGTAGAGTTGTCTTCACTGTGTCTCCTTGTTCCTTCATCTGCCCTGCAACAGAGGCAAGTGCATGCCTAGGTGGGTGACGTGTGTAAGAGGGGCTCTCCACTGCCCATGCATATTCTCAGTAGGTGGTTTCTACCTCTGCTGCCAAACATAACATAACATAACATAACATAACATAACATAACATAACATATAACATAACATAATATAACATAACATAACATAACATAACATAACATAACATAACATAACATAACATAACATAACATAACATAACATAAGCCTGAGTTCTTCCCTGTCCATTGCTTTTTCTCCACATAACTCCACTGGCCTGTGGAGTTATATCTGACAGAGGAGGTGTCACAGCCTCTAGTTACCTTAGAGCTTGATGAAGCTGAAGAAGCTCCCACAGGGTACAGCCCCAGACCTGTCAGGTGATGCACATTTTATCATGGGCAAGAGCTGAAGGTCATTTGACCCAAATATAGCTGTGTGGTGCAAAACACCTTCATTGTGCTGGACAGCACAAGGTCTCTAGAAAAAGCTGGGCTGCCAATGAGCTCTCCATGTTCATGTGTCCTGCAGTCCTCTGAAAGGACTGCTGTCAGGACCAAGCAGGGGAACATCACTGTGTCTGCCTGGGAGGACTCTTGAAAACCAGCACCTGCATCACAGGCTCCCTGAAGCAGAGACACCATCAAAGAGTGGCAACATGGTAAGTATGGATTCTTGGACTATGTGCCTGAGAAAATCCCCTCCAGTCTTCCATTTAATTTGCTCTTGAGCCATAAGCACTCCCACTTTGTCTCAAAAAGAACGGAAACTTAAATGCCCAAGTTGTGTCCTTAGCACAAACACCCTGAAATGTTCCCAGTGAGCAGAGTTAGGGTAAGAAAGGCAGGGAGGAGAGGGAGGAAGAAAAGACATGCCAGCTGTGGTGGCAGATCCTCCAAGGTGGAGTGGGGAGGACTTGGCAACCCTTTCAGTATAATCCTATTGCAACAGGAAGGAGGAGGGTATACCGAGGTTACTTAAAAGCCCCTGACTTTTTCCCTGCTTCTATTGCACTGCAGAAATTCTGCAAGGGAGAAGAAGAAAAAAAAAGACTATCTGAAAAGAAGGTACCATTGATAACTAAAAAACCCTTCATTTTAGAGCTTACTTCTATTAAATAATTGCTACATTTTAAATGGCTGTTTTCAGGGGCTTTGGGAAGAAGTTTTCTTCTCAGTCATTAATATTTTCTTAGAAGGGTTGCATGGCTTTTTCATCATTACATGCTTACACTGAAATAGATGTGAAAGCAGTTTTGAGTAGCTCAAAAAGAAGACTCTGATCAGCCTACATCTAAGATTTCCCTTAAGGACGTTACTGGGAGAGAAATAAGTGGATAAGTGCCTTTTTCTTTTCCTTTTTTTCTCCCCTTTATCCACCTCTCTCTTCCTCCCTCCCCCTCTTTTTCTCAAAAGTGGATTGTCTGGGTGCAGGAGTTAGCCCTGTAGATATTGGGTGTTTGTGGGCATAGGGACAAAAATACAATTCTCCACTTATCATCCACAGGCTGTTGTAGGCTGTAATATTTGGCTTGATTGCAGTATGACTTATAATGTCATTTTTATTAGGAAGAGGTAGTGTGAGATGCACTTTCTGAAAATATAATTTGCTATTTTGGATCCAATAATGCTTTTATGGAGGATGAGAGACTGAAAGATTTTTCCAGTTCTTTTACCTGAAATTTCCTAATGTTTTTAGTGCCTTGCTTCTCCTAGGCAAATACTTCTGTGTTAGAATTCCCTCTCCTTCTCCCACCCCCTCCTTTTTCTCTTATTCATGTGTTTTGATGAACACAAAAT
The DNA here is from genome assembly GCA_013389925.1 of Aegithalos caudatus. Lineage (NCBI taxonomy): Eukaryota > Metazoa > Chordata > Aves > Passeriformes > Aegithalidae > Aegithalos > Aegithalos caudatus. Next base: position 687,550 of record WEIU01023033.1, on the reverse strand, counting down.
GCCTTCCAATCCTTAGAGAACTATACTTATCATTAGATTAATGTTTTCTGCCTCTCAGGTTTTATTTATGTAAGTCTAAAAATGTATAGCTCACTGGCACCCCACATTGCTTTTGGCTTCTCCCATCTTGCACGTGCCATTCTAGCTCATATTTACTTTTTTCCTTGTACTCTTTCTTTCATGCTATTACAACTTTTTTAGTACAGGATATCTGAAACAATGAGCACCAATGAGGAGAATAAACTTCCTTTGAATGGGAGAAGAGCCATCCCACCAAACTACTCCAATGATGAAGAAAATGAGGTTCCTGAGATGGAAGCTTTTGGATTGATACCTAGAGGATTTAATCCTAGAGGTACAGTGTACAATTAAGGTGTAAATATATTGTTACATCTTCCATACACTCTCAGCACAGGTCTGTGAACCAAATCCAAACCACTTTTTCCTTACATCTTTCCAATTCAGACAGTTTTTCTTGCTGCTCATGGGAAAACTTACTGAAACCACCTGTGTGTGTGGAAGTGTTAACGTGGGTTATGGGTAGAGAAAGTGAGGAGTAAAGAAGCTTGAACTGTGGGGTCAGTTAAAAAAAAAAAAAGGCACAAATGGGTTTTTCCAGCTTGATCACAATCACAGAGTCATTTAAAAAACCTACTGGCTTCAGGCATGGCTGTTGCAGCATTGGAGTGAGGGGCCAGAATGAGTCGGTTCTCTTAATGACCCATCTCATTTATATGGCCTTAAACTGCATGTGAAACTGCAGCAAAATGTTGTCTAGCTGGGAAACCTTTGCTATATATTTCCAGCTCACTCACAAAAAATAACATGAGATTAAAAGGAATACCCATATCATTATTTATTCTCCTGTGAAAAATGTTTCTATCATTTGGCTGGGGAAACAAAACAGTATTATGTTAGATAGAGAATAGACAAATCAAAATATGTTCCAAATACCAGCTCTTTGGTGTCAACCAGAAATAAAAAATATGTAAGATCTGGTTTAAAAGAAAACAGGATTAACTTCTGAATAACTCATTAATGAAATTATGTTAATTTTTTTGCCTATTTGAATTGAACAGCAGGACTTGTTGAACGCAGCAACTCAGGGTAGCTGGATGTAATACTACTTAATGTTCATAGGGGACTTTTCATCCAGAGTTGAAGGAGTGCTTAATAAATGTGGACAAGAATTAATTACTGGATTTCACACATTGGGGAACAGGCAAAGAGATTTTAAGTGACAAGTTGCAAAGCATTATTTCTGTAATCCTAATCATGTGCCTTAACCACACTCCCCTCCCCACACACCCCACCCCACCCCCATCTTAATACACACATTTCTTTTAGAAACATTTATTTTATTTTTAAATGCCTGAGCAAACCAACTGGCATGTTAAGACTGCAGAAATTTTGCTTGAACCTATTCTGACAACCCTGTAGCTCTGGGGCAAGTGTGTGTGTTTAAATTGTCAAATGCAATGCAGAGTGGGTCCTGGCTAGACACAGTTTCAAACCCAACATGCTCACAGAAACTGACGATGTGTAACTGTGGGATACCTTAGAAGGAATGCAGCCTGTAGCTAAAGCCCACCAGTACCAGGAGAAAGATCCCTTTTGCTTTTTGATGTGCTTCACATCAGGCTCTGAATGAAGTGTGGTGCTTGTGGGCGGCAGCCTCCTGCTTTTCAGAAATGTGGTGGAAGCTTAGGAATGTTGGGTCAAGTGAGTTGAGGCAGGAGCCCAATATGTCCTTAAGGTGATGTTGTTGTTGAGAAAAACTTCCCTTGTCCAAAGCAACAGTTTTTGTGGCCATTGGGTAAACCTCACTATGGGACTGATATGGCTTAAAAAAAAAAAAAAAACAACTGTGAAAAAAAACCTTCCTTTTTGTACAGCTGGATCAGCTCTGGCGTGCAATTCTCTCCAATGCTTGTAGCAAAAATACGCAAGGGGTGACCTGAAGGGTCACCTGAAGGATCCCTGAAGGGACTGTAGCAGCATTGTTGTTTTGGTGCACATCAGCTGTGATCTAAGCCTGTGGTACCAGCTGATACAAGTGTGGTCCCTGGACATACTGCTTGGGGTAGGATGCTTAAGTCACCTGCCAGACCACATTAAAGGTTTACTGCCCCATGGACTCAACCTGATGACTTTCAGGAGCTGAGCTTACCCCAAAGCACTCTCAGTGTTGTGCTTGGGGGAGAAAATTATTGTCCATGGGCAGAGCAGGAGCAGTACAGTGTGATGAGGCTCTAGATCTGTGAGCACATCCTGGCAGAAAGCTGCTTGTGATACCTTCCCCTTCTCCTGTACACCCCAATGCTTCTGGGCTGTCCAGATTTTTCTGTAGTGGTTCCCAGATTTTGTTGCCATAACACACTGAATAAAAGTATGCAAATGCTTTTAACTCTGCTGTTACAACAGAGATATTTTCTAGCCTTTGGACACTTGATATAAACATCTAAACACCTGTGCCTTCACCTGTGCCAGATCGTAGTCAACACAGAACCATCCAGTGAGTGGAGTTGATGGCACAGGTTGTCCGGAAAGTCACTGGATGTCAGTTCCATGGTGATCTGTACCCCTCTTTCATCTCCACTGACTGCAGCAACTAGCCATCAACTGGCCATAATAAGTTACATATCAGGCTCACATCATTTAGTTGCCTAAATTTAACTGAATTCTGCCCTTGATCTGTGCCGTGTAGGAGTCTACAGCTGAGCTAGTCACCCTCGTTTCCCTTGACAGCCAACAGAGAGAAACAGGCATTTTTAGGGTGTGATTCATTTGACCTATTTTAGCTACTACTCTCGGATGAGGTAAGACCCTGTGCTTGCCTAGCTCTCTGCTGACACCCACTTCTACTCCGCTGAATCACAGCCGGGGCGAGCACGGCGGCTGCCAGGGCCGGCTGCGTCCCCAGCCCGGCCAGCGGGCTGCCTGCTGCTGGAGCCGGCTTGCCTGCGGGAGGAGATGCCCGTGAGGGGGACGGAACAGCAAGAAGCCTGTGTCCCCGGGAACATCCCTGTGCTGTGTCCTCCCCCGGCTCGTCCTGGCCAGCTCATCTCACCACAGCGTGTCGTGAGTGGGCTCGGTGGGAGGACACAGCCCTGTCATCCCACTCTCCTTTGCCTGGTCCGGTGACTCGCCAGGCGTTTGCACTTCTCCTGCTAGCTCAGTGATGAGCACTTTTTGGAAATTCATGTTATTTTTTTTTTTTTGTAGTAATTCAAAACCCTTCCTCTCTAGTTGTCTGAGGAAACCTGATGTTTGAAGGCTATTATTTTTATTTGTAAAACTGCTCAACCTTGTGCTAATTTATTTCCCTGCAAGCTTAACATTACACAAGCTTTAAGAAGGCGTCGCACTGTTGCCTCTCGTGCAGCAAACCTGCTTGCACTGAACAACAGACCAGGCTACAGGCAAACCCTCAAGTGGGCCTGACTTCAGAGGAGGTCTCGACTGGCCACCTGTCCCTCACAGATGAGCATCACCTGGAGCTTTCCTTTGGATCACACCCTGGTGCTGGACTTAGCACATTACCCTGCACATGTTTTGCTCTTCGTAATTACCATTACTGTAATTAGCACAGGCTCAGCCATGGTTTATCTTTATCTGGCAAGCTCAACGTCCATATTAACACTGAGACCAAAAATGAAATGTGTTTTCTGCAGATGTGTATGGCTGTGTTCTGACAAAGGCCATGTAAAGTCCTGTGATAAAATGAAGCAAATGCTGAACTTAAAGTCCAGGGTGGCTTAACTTTGTAGTTCCTTAAAGGGGCTAACATGTAGAGGAAGGATGGGGTCACTATGGCCTTTTATTGCAAAACAGGAGATGAAAAAAAAAACAAACCCTCAGCTCTGCTTACATGCCTCTTTGGAAAGAGGGAGAAGCTGAGGGAGTTTCTTATTGACAGCTTCATCCATCACAGAATGCCAAAATACATAGCTTTTACCTGTAGTGTTTTTGGCCCAGATAGGTTGGAAAGATATAAGGGGAGAGATTCTCCCCTATCCCTGCTTTATCCCTGTACAGAAAATTCCTGCCTCTCGTAATTCAATTGTGAGTTTTGTCAGCATTTTTGAGAGACCATTAGTAAGTTTTGCAAGGAGGGAGGTGAAGACATGCCCTAATTCACAGAGGGGTAATGGGAATGATTTCTCAGCAAAATGTTTCATAAAGACATCCGTAGTTTCAGCCAGTGCTAAAGTCACTGGGTTTTTACAGAAGTTATTCCAGAAGCCTGGTGAATTGAGCAGAGAATAACAACAATGTTGTCATGGGATTTTAAGCCTGACTCAGGCTTGAACAGAGTATTCTAGCCTTTTTGCAGATTAAGGTTAGCAGGAGGCAGATGGTTTTGGATTCAGTTATGTGGGGCTTTTCCATGAAAGGTTCCTTATCATGCTGTGTCCTCAGGCATATTCCTTTCCTTGTGTTTCCTAAAGGACACAGAGATCTGAGGGATGATACAAGCAGGAGTGGGACTGTCTCCCATTGCCATTACACCTCTGTCTCCCATTAGCTGTTGCCCAGAGCCCAGGCTGGATCAGGAGAAAGACCACGCTTCCCATGGTTCTCACGCTTCCCATCCAGGGAAGGTGCTGCCTGCAGGGCTATGCTGCTTGTCCAGAACTGACAAATTAAATAATTGTGCTGAGCTCCCGTGAAAGGGGCCACATTCAGCCCTGAGTGGTTTGAATGTCCGACTCATTTACTGAGCACATCATTCTTGCCCACAGTGTGCTTAGTACAAGGCCAAATTAGCCACCATCACAAGTACACATAGCTCCACCAGCTGCTGTAAATGTGCAGCTCTTTTTGCCAGGCATGAGTTTGGCTCTGTCACTCTAAGTATAAAATGCAGGAATTAGCTTGTTTCTAACTGTCAGCACCTGGAAAGACAAGCTGAGGGCTGCAAATCTAGCTTTACTGTGCTGTCTCTCTCCTGGTGCTGAGTAGTAATGGTCCTGCTCCTCCTGGCAGAGGTTTCATGATTATGTGCCTAAACATGTAGGCAAAAGAACAAAGTCCAGTTCATTTCCATGTGGTTTCTCATAGTGTGAGAAGACTCCCATTGTGCAGATTCGTGGTATGGTACAGTCATGTAGCTTATGTTTACTGCAAGTGCCTGTGCCTATCCCAGTGCCACCCCACACTGGTCATTTGCTGAACAAACTTCCAGTTTGTTACAACCCTTTAGACAGGCTGAATTTGAAGGGAGCAAAGCTTTGCCTGTGCATGTTACAGATACCTACTGCTGCTTGCCTGTAACTCTATGCTGTAATTATATGCTGTAATGTTATATTTAGTTTTCATAAGAAGACACTAATAGCAGTGGAGGTGTACTGAGAAGCTGAGACACAGCAGTACACCCAAACCTTATCTAATACAGGCAATCCAAGCTCTCAGCTGAATGCAAGATCATTAACTGTCTCTCAGTTCTCAGTACTGGTAGCATTTTGCAAACAACGTATTTAAGTGTCACAAAGCTCCTGTGAATTTGCATTTTACAAATGGGGGGGCTGCAAGAATGGAGACATGAAGCCCCAGCCATCAAAGTTCCACTGACTGTTCTGGCAAACTTGTGACAGCAAGGCCCAGACTTGCAGAAAGCCCATGCCCGTGGAAAGATGGGTCCAGACACTCCTTGGGTTCATTCAGCCTCCAACATCTAGCAACCTGCTCTTTCTGTGGTTGTCTCACCTGCACTAGAAGCCTTTTAACCTCTGTGAAAATGGCAGGTGGATAGAGAACTGTCTGTCCATAAGTCTCTTCTCGGCCAGGAGCACATTAGCCCCAGACAGATCCAGCGTGTTCCTTCCCTGGAGAAGGGGAAGACAGGGCCTCTAATGATGTTGATATCAATTTTGACATTTCAGCACACTGACTCCTTCCCCCTCTGCTCATTTACATGTCTCTGCAGATTACCTGCGTGTTGTGGATATTTATATGTTCAAGGAGCCTCACGAGATCAACAAGCAGGAACATCACACTGACAAGTACTACAATCCCAGGCTGATAGTGCGTCGGGGACAGGCTTTCCAAATCCAGATTGACTTCAACCGACCCTACAAACCAGAGACAGACCAATTCTGGCTGGAGTTTTTGATGGGTAAGTGCCAGGAAAAGGCTGTGTCTTATCAGCAAAGCAATGGTCTCTCAAAACCAGGAAAACAGCAGAACATAATGTCTGGGTCTTTTCCTGTTATGATTGATAAACCATAAAAACAGGCTTAGCCATAGGCAAGGAAGTGTTTTTCTAAACATGATCTGAATCCTTCCTTGAGAAAATCAGCAGAATTTCATGTGAGAGAAGGAGCAAAATCTGGGGGCTTCTGTTTCATAAGAAGCTGTACTTTTTTGAGCCTTCTGAGTTATATCTGGTTGATGCTGTATGGCAATGCTGAAAGGGAGGTGGAACAGGAAACCTCTTTTGTTAGTGTTTGGGAGATGTAAGGAGGAGGAGTCTGTTGTTTGAGGGAGAAGAGGTGATTGTATGAATTGAGATAGCAAAATATTGATTACATAAAAAGGGGAGGTTACTCCAGGTGGAAGAATCTTGCAACTTTTCAGCCTGCATTTAGAAAAACTTAGTAACAAGAGATAAAGTTCAGAGACTGTAATTTTGGACCAGAAACTAAATCATAGAATCACAGAACCATAAAATCATAGAATCACTAAGGTTGTAAAAGACCTCTAAGATCATTGAGTCTACATGTTAGCCTAGCATTGCCATATTTACTACCAAGCTATGTACCCAAGTACGGGTGGTGATCCCACCACTTCCCTGGGCAGCCTGTTCCAATGCATGGTTACTCTTTCAGTGAAGAGATTTGTGCCAGTATCCAATCTAAATCTCCCCTGAGATTTAGATTGGATACTGGCACAACTTGAGATTATTTCCTCTTGTTCTATTGCTTAGAGAAGAGACCAACACCCTCCTTGCTACAGCCCTCTTTCAAGCAGCTGTAGGGAGTGATAGGGTCTCCCCTGAGCCTCCTTTTCTCCAGGTTAAACACCCCCAGTTCCCTCAACCACTGCTNCTGGCAGAGGTTTCATGATTATGTGCCTAAACATGTAGGCAAAAGAACAAAGTCCAGTTCATTTCCATGTGGTTTCTCATAGTGTGAGAAGACTCCCATTGTGCAGATTCGTGGTATGGTACAGTCATGTAGCTTATGTTTACTGCAAGTGCCTGTGCCTATCCCAGTGCCACCCCACACTGGTCATTTGCTGAACAAACTTCCAGTTTGTTACAACCCTTTAGACAGGCTGAATTTGAAGGGAGCAAAGCTTTGCCTGTGCATGTTACAGATACCTACTGCTGCTTGCCTGTAACTCTATGCTGTAATTATATGCTGTAATGTTATATTTAGTTTTCATAAGAAGACACTAATAGCAGTGGAGGTGTACTGAGAAGCTGAGACACAGCAGTACACCCAAACCTTATCTAATACAGGCAATCCAAGCTCTCAGCTGAATGCAAGATCATTAACTGTCTCTCAGTTCTCAGTACTGGTAGCATTTTGCAAACAACGTATTTAAGTGTCACAAAGCTCCTGTGAATTTGCATTTTACAAATGGGGGGGCTGCAAGAATGGAGACATGAAGCCCCAGCCATCAAAGTTCCACTGACTGTTCTGGCAAACTTGTGACAGCAAGGCCCAGACTTGCAGAAAGCCCATGCCCGTGGAAAGATGGGTCCAGACACTCCTTGGGTTCATTCAGCCTCCAACATCTAGCAACCTGCTCTTTCTGTGGTTGTCTCACCTGCACTAGAAGCCTTTTAACCTCTGTGAAAATGGCAGGTGGATAGAGAACTGTCTGTCCATAAGTCTCTTCTCAGCCAGGAGCACATTAGCCCCAGACAGATCCAGCGTGTTCCTTCCCTGGAGAAGGGGAAGACAGGGCCTCTAATGATGTTGATATCAATTTTGACATTTCAGCACACTGACTCCTTCCCCCTCTGCTCATTTACATGTCTCTGCAGATTACCTGCGTGTTGTGGATATTTATATGTTCAAGGAGCCTCACGAGATCAACAAGCAGGAACATCACACTGACAAGTACTACAATCCCAGGCTGATAGTGCGTCGGGGACAGGCTTTCCAAATCCAGATTGACTTCAACCGACCCTACAAACCAGAGACAGACCAATTCTGGCTGGAGTTTTTGATGGGTAAGTGCCAGGAAAAGGCTGTGTCTTATCAGCAAAGCAATGGTCTCTCAAAACCAGGAAAACAGCAGAACATAATGTCTGGGTCTTTTCCTGTTATGATTGATAAACCATAAAAACAGGCTTAGCCATAGGCAAGGAAGTGTTTTTCTAAACATGATCTGAATCCTTCCTTGAGAAAATCAGCAGAATTTCATGTGAGAGAAGGAGCAAAATCTGGGGGCTTCTGTTTCATAAGAAGCTGTACTTTTTTGAGCCTTCTGAGTTATATCTGGTTGATGCTGTATGGCAATGCTGAAAGGGAGGTGGAACAGGAAACCTCTTTTGTTAGTGTTTGGGAGATGTAAGGAGGAGGAGTCTGTTGTTTGAGGGAGAAGAGGTGATTGTATGAATTGAGATAGCAAAATATTGATTACATAAAAAGGGGAGGTTACTCCAGGTGGAAGAATCTTGCAACTTTTCAGCCTGCATTTAGAAAAACTTAGTAACAAGAGATAAAGTTCAGAGACTGTAATTTTGGACCAGAAACTAAATCATAGAATCACAGAACCATAAAATCATAGAATCACTAAGGTTGTAAAAGACCTCTAAGATCATTGAGTCTACATGTTAGCCTAGCATTGCCATATTTACTACCAAGCTATGTACCCAAGTACGGGTGGTGATCCCACCACTTCCCTGGGCAGCCTGTTCCAATGCATGGTTACTCTTTCAGTGAAGAGATTTGTGCCAGTATCCAATCTAAATCTCCCCTGAGATTTAGATTGGATACTGGCACAACTTGAGATTATTTCCTCTTGTTCTATTGCTTAGAGAAGAGACCAACACCCTCCTTGCTACAGCCCTCTTTCAAGCAGCTGTAGGGAGTGATAGGGTCTCCCCTGAGCCTCCTTTTCTCCAGGTTAAACACCCCCAGTTCCCTCAACCACTGCTCATGGGACTTGTGCTGCAGGCCCTTCACCAGCTCTATTGCTTTTCTCTGGACATGCTCCAGCATCTCAATGTCTTTGTTGTAGTAGGTGGTTCAGAACTGAACATGGGATTTGACATGTGGCTTCACCAGTGCTGAGAGGCTTACTCAGGATGATATCAGAGACTTTCTTGATTTATTGCCAAAAGAGAAAGAGAGCTTTTTTCCTCTCACCAAGAAGGCTTCATCAGAGACCCAGGTCCTAAGGTACCTGTTGAGTCACTGAAGGCACAGGACTAGAGAAGGGCATAACCTCACTAGAAGAGGAAAGGAGCAAAAGGGTTTCCTGCTAAGCTCCAAAGACGGCCCCACCAAATTCTGGTCCCTACAACACAACTCTGGGAAACACCCAGCTTCATCAGACTGATCTGGGAGTTTCTGTGTTAAGACACCAATGTTCCCCTTATAAAGTCTTTAAAGTAGGTTATAATTGATGTTTTAATTTACTTTCTTGTGAGATCCAGATCTGAAATTTGTAACACTGAGTCGTTTCCATCATTGAATTATGATGATGTGGCCATTTATTAGATTTGTTGCCTTCTAAAGCTAGATGGGTGTTTATCTCTTAAACATATGTGCAGTGAAAATGTTACTGTCTGCACATTTTTTTTCATGGGTCTCTTCTTTCTAATTTAAATTAGGGTTGGGAGGCATGTTATGACAGTCCAGTGAATGATTGGCTGAACAGCCACAAGTGCCTTTAAAAATTTAATATGCATAAATATCATTAGTTCTTTTGGGATTTAATTAAATTCAAGATTGTTCCCTTAATCTTTATATGTTTAAAACAAACAGCTGTATCAAGAAGACGTGGAAAATGGAACATTTGTTTTTTATTGCATTCTGTGCAGTTTGCATTTATTTTAATCAGATATTCTATATTGGAAGAAGAAAATTAACACTCCTTTTGACATTGTGCAGTCCGCTTAAGAGGACACATTCACTTATTTTTCTTTTACTCTTTCCTAACACATCCATGGATGGTTGAATCTCTAAGTATGGATAAAAACACTCTCATCTTCAGCCATGGTAGGAATAGGGTTAATACAGCCTGAGCCAGGAGAGTCTCTGCAATAAACACAGCACTGAACGATTGCTTTGGAGCTAGCCCTGAGCAGGTGGTGGAATCCCCCTCCCTCTTCTTCACTGTTGCTGTCCTTCCTGTGAAATGGCACGGGTGTCCATGTATGGTGGCTGACAACTGGCTGCAGATACAAGATAGTATTCAGTGCAACTGCCCTCCCCTGTTTTTTCTTTGCTTCTGTGAGCACCACTGCCCTCTTGTTGCAAGGACTTTAACACTCAGAGATTCAAATGGGAGGTGTTCAAGCTCCTCTTCTGGGAACTGGTCAACACTCAGCACTCTACAAATGTTTCTCTTTATGAACATGTGGTGAAAATGCAGTATATTTGTTCTCAGAGGCTAGCAACAAGAAACAAAACAAAAACAGTCCACAGCAGCGAAGGAAATTTCAGAAATTATATGCTTGACTCTCGCTACTTCTTTTAGTATCAAGTCTAATGTTTAATGCTGAGAAAAGAAAGGAAATTTCTCTTACTTAGGAAAGACAACTGGTTGCTGAATGTCTCAGTGCTGTACTCCCAAACCTTTTGTCACAGGGAAATGAGGCTGTTTTCATCCAGTTTTTTTTTTTGGTTTGTTTTCCTGAAGAGCTGGCTCTCCCCTCTCCTACTGCCTGACCAGCAGAGCCCAGTCCAAAAGCTCTTGCCCAGGCTGCCTGTGAGCAAGGGAGAGAGGCAGACACCTCCAAGCAGAGTTTAACCCTGCTGCCTTAGAATGGAATGAACCATCTTCTGGATTTTTTTTTCTTCCTTTATTGACTCTCTCTCACAGACCAGACTCTGACTTTAAGAACACCAAAGGCAACAAAGGTGAATCCTGCCCTTTGGTACTGTCAGGCAGGAGCTATCCCTAGGGAGTGGTTCAGATAACAGCCCTGCAGCAGAGGCAGCTTGATCTCAGAGAAACTTTTTGTGCTGAAAGGATTATACCTCGTAGGAATGTGCTGAGTTTAGGAGATTAAAGTGATGGACACGCGGAAATATTGGCAGGCTGTTGCAAGATGACCTTTCCAAGGAGCACTCTGTGTGCCTGAGCAGTAGATTTCAAATGGTGCAGCAGAACTGTTGAGTAGAATAACCTAGGTTGGAGGGGCCTCTGGAGTTCTCATCTCCAGCCCTTGGTCAAAGCAGGTCCAACTTCTCCATCATCTCTGAGTCTTTCCCTATGAACAGGTTCTGAGTGTCTCCAAGAGAGTGGATGTTTCCCCAAACAATGTAGACCAGGCTGTCCTGAACTGCAGAATATTTTAAGTGGTTCAAGCTTCTATTCTCATAAGGTACAAAGGGATGACTCTATAGGGATGACTGGCCTTGGATTTCAAGGAATTAAGTAGGAGCTGGGAAAACTTGAAGTCTCCTTTTCCAAGGCTGTGCCTGCAGTGGGGGCTGTTTATACAACAGTGCCTATAAAGCTATTAATAAGTTATTAGTTCCCAGCTCTGAGAAAGTTCCCAAAGTAGACATTAATCCATCACAGAATTTTTATCCATTAAAGACTAATTCTGATCCTGAAAAATGTGACAATTGTAATGGATTGATCCTGTGGGTGTGCACTGAACTATTCTATTTCCGTTATTCCCTAAAATTTACTTTCCTTTATCTTTCTTCTTCACTCCTATTTTTTCTTCTTTTGCATCATTAAAAAGATGATTAATGAAGCAAGTAAAGCAAGTTGAGACTACTTAATCCTTTTAATTGATAATGAATCAAGGGTACCTGGGACAAATACTTCTTCTGTCATGTGAAACTAGATCTGAAACACTCAGAGAAAAAATTTTAATTACAATCTTTTTTAATCCACAGTCCATTTAAACACCATTTTCACAGAATTCATGGATAAACTTATGTAAACCAATATATATATATGTATATATGTATGTAAGTATATAAATAATTCACCCCAATCTCTTGAAAGTCACTTTTACATTCTTCTGTGATAGGTCCTTATGACTGAGTCGTTCTTGCTTTAACACACTGTTTTCTGTAGAGTCATCCCTGGTGAAATTGACTGAAATGCTAATATGTGAATGATTATAGTGCAGTTTTGCACATAATCCTTCATTAAATTAAGACCACAGTTGCCTGCCAAAGTATGGAACACAATGAATGTGCCAAAAAATCCACATGGAAAAATACCCACTTATAAAGAGTAATTAGATGTAATTCCAGTTCTTGTGCTGGACCTCATCCCCGCCACAGTAGCTTTGCTTTGAGAGCTGCTCCATCACCACATATTTCCTTAATTGCTGCCTACTTCTTGGCTTTTACAAGAGGAAAGGTGAGCATCACCACTTGGGTGATACTCATTTTATTGGTCTGGGGTTGCGGTGAAAAAGCCACAAGAGAAGTGCAGATGCTGTGCTTTCATCTGGTTCCCCACAGTGAGATCAATTCCAGTTTGTTTGGAGCCTCAGTGAACCCAGAGGAGCTAATGGATTCCTTCACCCATCTTGATCTGCCTTGACTCCTGCCTTTGTGGTGATGAGGATATTTTGTGTTCCCCTTTGTTTTCCCACAATTCAAGGCTTAGCCTGGCTGAGCATAGCTCCCACACCTGGGACAGACAGTTGGCTGTGGGTGCTGCAAAATTTCCACAGGCACTGCTGCACTGACAGGGATTTCTCTGAAAAGCAGATGTATGATGAGATGAGCTTATACAGCCTTCAGTCTTGCTTTTAGTAGTAGTTTCCAGTACGTGGCTGTAAATCCTTGAGGGGCTGATGAGTTTATATGGTGCATCCTGACTCTAATGATGTATTTCCCCACATCCTCATAAATTGCTGTCTATTTGTGTTTTCCTTAAACGGCTTCATAAATCCATATATATTGGTCTAGCTCTAAATGTTATTATGAACGTTTTAATCATTGATGCACTTCTGGAACGACCATAAATTCCAGTCCCCCAGGCTACTATCACCTTTCCACACCTGTGCATGTGTGGACACCCACGCACCCATCCATATGCTCTCCTTAGGCTTCTATAAATCATTGGCTTCTGGCCTGAGATCAGAGGAGAGACTTACTGCTCCTTTTTCCACAGTCTTCCCAAGCCAGTTCCAGAGGGACAGTCATAAGAAGCTAAGAACATAAAGATGTTAAAGCTGATCCCGTATGGCTTATTTAGGTGACACCAAGTTCCCACTTAGAGGGATATCTGAGTTCAACTAAATAACCTGAGGTTCAGTTCAGAATACACACACCAGAATGAATGGAGCTCTTCATACTGTCCTATAGTGTCCATAGCCTTTCCCTGTTTTCACAGCAGAGTTGGGCCAGGAATGATTACAGGATAATTGAGGTTTTGATGATTTTGTCAGGCAGTAATTCTGCCTCAGTATTGGGAAGTATTGATACCTCTGCTGTCACCTATTCTCCTCAGCAGCTCTGGGGCAAGGCAGATTGTAGACAACAGATGTGCTGGAACATGAGATGTCCCCCAGCACTAGGGATGAGATGTTGCGCCCAATCCTGACTCAGGGTAAAAGTTGTTTTTTGGAAAACTTTGGATCTTCATTTTTTAGGTACTATCAAGAGTGCTAACCAGTCTAGAGGATACACTGTATTGGTAGGTAACTCAGCACTGTGAGTTTATTAGATCCTTGTTTCACAAAAAAGTACAAAAATTTGAGCAGAGATAGAGAAACACCCGATGGTCTAAACTTGGAGTCTTATTTTGTGACAAAAAAAATAATTTATTAGCAGCAGAACATATTTCCTAGAGATTGACTCCCAGCAGGCAAGAGATTTGTTTGCCAGCTCTCAGCAAAAAATAAACCTCTCCACTTTCTGAACAAAGGCATTGGGGTATTCTTTTCCTCCCCTCTGGAATTCCCAGCTGGGCCTCAGAGGAGCAGAGAGGAGGGAGTCCCTTGAGGTGGTCTATGAATGCAATATTTAATGCAAAGCAATCTTTATTAGGCTGACTTTTGTACTGCTGCAGCAGCATCAAGTGGCACATAAAATCTGGCTGTATTTTTTAGTTGTTTTACTAGCTAAGGTGTGCGGCTCTGATGTGTGTTTTACATTTGTAAAGCACTAGAAACATTCACTGCTGGGACAGAGTGGCCAGATGTTAATGATTCATAACTGGGGCCATGAGCAAAACGTCCTTCAAGATATGTGCAGTTACTACATTTCCAAGTTTGCATATAGCACTTCTGAAGGCAATAGAATTTGAGGGTGGGAGGAACCCAGGTGAGAAGTTAGAGTTTTAGAGACTACTGTTTTAAAAAAAAAAAAAAAAAAGTTTCTTATTCTTCTTACTTCTTTGATTGTTTGGAATTTTATTGGAGCACCTCTCTTGTTTCTTTCTAATTTGTTTTACTCTGTGTTTTGTGTCATAAATCCAATATGCTAATACCCATCTCCAAGGCTGCTTGCTATCAAAAGGCTTACCTCTGCTACACTCCACAGCAGCTGTACTGGTGACTTCCAGCTCAAACTTATATATCAGCATATCACAAGTATTATACTTCCATGGATGGTGTTGAAATAGATTTTTACCCTTTATATGAAAGAGTGTATTTAGATAAAACAAATGAACTTATAGGAAAATTGTTAATTACTGTGTGTAATATATACTCCAAAAGAAGACTGAACATTTGTCTCCTTGAAAAGCCAATCTTCCAAGGAGAGTTCCTAAAAAGACAAAGATTACTGAGATACAGCTTTATTCACCTCCTTCCCTTCTGGGGTATCCCACTTCCATCAGGAAGGAAATGTCCTCTGAAGCTTGCTAGATCTCTAATTTCTGTGCTACCAAGGTTTTTTCTCCTTGCTGCTGGAAGTAAAGCTCAGTTGTGTAGGACTTCTCCAAGAGCACCTGCTGGTCCCTCCAGTGTCTGTGCCAACAGCACAGCACTATTTCAGCCATGGCGTTTATAAGCTGTTTAATGCACACACACAGAGCAGTTTGCGTGTCCACTGGGGATCAAGGGGAAGAAAAAACTAAACTACATGTAGTCAGGAGAGACAGGATAGAGAGGAGAAGGAGCAGAATAGTCTGAGCAAGCCCTGGTTCCTGTTAGTCACTTGTAGAGAACAGCAGCAGAATTGCATAACTGGAGGAGAACCGCTCCTGTTTTGACAGCTGAACTCACTGTACCTATCTGTCATCCTCTCTCTGTTGCTGTAAATCCCTCTCTGGTGTGGCAGTTTTACCCAGAATTTAACACAGCTTGCCTTTGTGCCTGATGGGCCCAGAGCTGACATGCCAGGGAGGAAAGGCATATGTTGAAAATAACTCACTTTGAATACGTGTGTGTGGCCACAGTTCCATGTTTTAGATGGCTCATTGTTTTGCTGCTACATAAATAGATTTTGGCAAAGTTTATCAAATGTTGCACTTTGCTCTTTGCTCCTGTATAGTGTCTATGTGTGACAGGGGACATCCCATGCATGCCCACATCCACACACATTCAGTCATGGTGCTTTTTGCCATTTAGGTTTTTACTCATGTTTTTCAAATATATTTTATGGGATCCTTTAATAGTGGCAGCAGCTACTTTGCTCCTCTTTTCCTGGGTGACTGGAAACCCCAAGAGGTGCAGAGTTGAGCTGAGCTGCAACTGAGGTGAGAAGGAACTTTAGGAGCCCAGCTTGGTTAGCTACAGAAACCAGGGTGGAATAAGAAAGGATGAAAAAGAAGTATCAAAGGATTGCAGACCTGTGCACTGTAAGTCAGGGGAAATAGACTTGTTTGTGCCATTAAACACTCTGTACAAGAGAGGTTTCTGTAAAAAGTAATGTGTTCTGGCAGTGTTGTGGCTCAGGACCTAGCACTGAAATGCAGAGGGTTGGAGGCCTGAGATAGGCGGTCACTGTGAGCTCTCTCCTGTGCTCTCCTGCTTCAAAGGCAGGGCAGTCAGCAGCTTCTATTCAGTACATGATATCTTTGAAGGAGTCTATAAAAGTATTCACCCAGTGCAGGAATCTCCAAACTTTCTGAGTTCACAGGCTGGATTTTCTCATTTCCATGTGCTGTTACAGTGGGCAGACAGGGACATCCCAACAGTGTGATGTCACGCAACAACTTTGTCTGTCACAGAGCAATTGGCTGTGAAATGTCCTCCTGTGAGGGCCAGGGCCTCCTACACCCAAAGCAAACGTGAGTACTGGGGAGTGAGGCAACCACAAAGAACTGGCTGTGGAGCATGGCTCAGGCTGCCAGCTCCTGGAGCAAATCGGAGCTGGAGAGATCCTGAGCCAGCTAATGCTACTGGCATAATGTCAGCACCCTCCTGTCAACATAAAAAGGGTTTATCTTGTCTACATGTCCCAGTCCTGACATGCACTCACACTGTCTCCTGCCTCTCTGTGGGTTGGGTTAGCACCAGAGACCCTTCAGAGAGCACTCTGCCAGGTATTCACAGGCTCTTGGTAATGAGGCTTTGGTAATGAGGCTTTGGTAATGAATCTTCTTCCTTAGAGACTTAGACAGAGAATGAATTTGCCATTGCATGTTGCTCCTTCTGAGAAAGGGCCAACATTGCAGATATCACAACTATGAGCCAAAGCTGGCTCTACTTTTCCACTGCAGGCAGAAATATGTGCTCAAGGTGTAGATAAAGGTCAAAAGGTCAAGCTACCCTGAGAGAACTTCCCTACAAAGTTGATAAACATAGTACTGAGCCTATGTAAGAATTATTTTGCCAGCAACCTTAGCATGCAATGCCAAAGTTACTCAGCTTTATAGCACTCTAGCATCAAGACAACAGATGTGTGTATATGAGACTAGTGTGGCTGATGCTGTCAGATGTCTATATGTGTGTTTACAATTCAGCTACACAAGCTCCTGACAGAAGTAACAATTCTCTTACTCTTTCATTTACACCCCTTTTTCTTCCATTTGCATTTTGTTTTGTTGTTTTGGTTTGATTCTATTTCAGAAGACTAGGGAACCTGTCCCCTCTTAAATAAAAAAGCAAACCAACAAAAAACCCCAAAAAACCACTGGAAATTGCTCATTGTGCTCTTGAAGGCTCTGCCCATCTTCCCAAAGTTCCAAGGTTCAGGATTTATGTAACCATTAGTAAGCACCAAATCATGATTGTCTGTCAGGAGCAAAGAGTTCTCTTGTATTTACTATTTATAGCACCTACAAATTATCCTGATTTCTAGGATATCCATCCCTGGAAAATCTGCTATGTCTGCAGAGATGCAGAGCATCCCTAGTGGCCAGGGCACCTTCTCCTCATGGGTGATCAAGCTAATGCAGAGGACTCTTATTCTGTGGGACCAGCTGTGTGGGGCTCTGGGCTGAAAGAACCTTGCATACTTCTCAACAGCAACTACAGCTGCTCCCTTGTCAAGCAAAAGGTATATATTAGGGTGTCTTGTGGCTTTGCTTGTTTGGAAGGGAAAATTGAGTTTTGATTTTTCAGAAAAAGTGAGAATACCAGAGGCTTGGTACTTTGCCAAATCTGCTATTGAGGTGCCAGTGGCAGTGGTCCCATAAGGATGACTTGAAAAGTTTTAATAGCCTCTTTGAGATCCTACTGGTTCCTGTAGGCAGATTTTCTGGGAAGTGATTCTGCAGTCTCCCCATGTACACGTGGCGTTCACAGACATGGTGGTGCAAAGTCACTGCCAGAGCACAGCTTCTCCTGTCCCCAGTAGGCTCCTACACCGACATGCAGCTTCCAGCAAAGACAAGGATGTCAGTTCCTAACCATGTTAAAATAGTAATCTCTTCCCCCTCCCACCTTTCTGAAGGAGGTTCGGGAGGTATTTTTAAAAGCAGCACTTGTTAACGGTTTTCAAGGATATCAGTTCAACTACTTGGTTTGCTCTGCTGCTTTGTTTGCGTGGACTGCTTTTTTTAGAAAAAGATTATGTCAAAACTAGAAGCAAAATATCAACTGTAGAGGCAAGCTGGGTCATACACAGTTGCACTACAAAGAACAAGAATGTGTTCAGCTCCCAGATCAGTTACCTCTATAGGCTCTTCTCTCTACACTGGCTTTCTTTTGATTGTCTATATTTGAAGTGTCCAGTGCTCTATCTTCTAGTGTTTTCTATTGATTTTGCTCTCTTATTCTAGTCCTTTATTCATCTGTAGCTCTTTTTCTTCCATTGTGTTTCTCACTGATCTGAATGAGTTTCATGGGTTACAGCATCCCTGGCCTGCAGGGCAAAGTGGGTTATTTATGTGCACTGAATATCTGCAAAATGGAAATTCATGTGCTCAGAATAATCTCTTGGATGAAGCACAGTAGCCCCAGATTTCTCAGAAACACAAATGTCGTGGCAGCTTGCAAGTTTCAGATTTAAAGCTGGAGTTGTCCTTTCCCAAATTGTAGCAGTGTTCAGATCTGCGATTATCTCTACATCGGCAGTATAAAAATAAGCAAGCAAGAAAATGAGTTTAATTTTGAAGTTCTTAAATAGTAAGAATGAAAAATATAGAAGTCTGTCCCTCCGTCTGCCATCGCTGCTTTTCATTACCCTATTTTTGAATGAGAGAGACTGACTTACTTTCAGCCTAAAATATGAAATGAAGAGTAGATTTGAGAATGAGATAAGGAACTCATCCTTCTCACAAGTGTCTCTTCTATGCTTCTGGTTGGCTTCCAGATTTAGTTTGGCTCTACCTCAGTCTCAAGGGGTGGAGCCTCACACAACTTTGAATCCTGGCAATGTACATGCTTACATGTAGCCTATCTGTCTAGCTGCTTTTAGAGTTGCCAGAGTAAAATAAGCTCCTCTGGGGTGTGATTTGTCTTTCTGTGAGGCAGACTCTCACGTGCAATACTTTGGAGGCGTGTCATACTTTGGGACCCATTTCTGGCAGGGAAGGTTTGGTGGTTCAGCCCCAGTGTGATGGTCTATATTCTGGGCATCCAGAATTAGTTCCCGCTATGTCCCTGAGGAGTGGATGCTTGAGGGGAACCAAGCGCTGGGTATCTGCAGGTGGACTCATTTGTATTTCTTCTGTCTGTGTGGACTTCATGAAAGAGTGCTTCGTCTCTGCTTGGAAGAGCAGTAGTGCAGAGAAGAACAGGGTTCTGCTGTGCTAAAGAGCCCCAAAGCTGATGTCTGTGCCCTGAAGGGCACTTGCATGCTACCAAGGGTGGTGGGTGGATCTGAACTGGGGAAGGGGCACTTACCTAAAATCCTAAACTTACCAACAATCTGGCTGGTGGTGTTGACACCAAGGCAAGGAGCAAGCTGGACTGCAGCTTGCTGCACTAGGATAAAAAATGGTGAGCAAGAAAAGCCTGGACAGCCCCTTCTCATGCTGGCAGGACAATCTGTGCTGCTGGCAGTGCTCAAGCCAGTGACACTGGAGATTGCTGGAGTGAGGTGGGTGGTGTGGGCACAGGCTGCCTGTGGGGAGCTGTTGCAGATATTTGTGTGGCTCTGCTGTCAAGTTGCCCTGTGAGGGGCAGTGAGACAGTAGGTTATTCTTGCCCACTAAAACCTGCCACCTCCATTGGAAATAAGACAAAAGGACAGAGGACTGCTAGAAAATTAAAAAAAACCAAAAACCATACTGTCAAAACAAGGTGAATCTCTTCATTTTTCTCTCCAGGTCGCTACCCACAGCAGAACAAAGGCACCTACGTCCCAATCCTAGTAGGCAATGTGCTAAAACCTGGTCAGTGGGGAGCCAAGATCATCCACAGGGAAAACAACTCCATTCGGTTGTCCGTCATGTCCTCTACCACCTGCATCATTGGGAGGTTTCGCTTGTATGTTGCTGTCCTGACTCCCTTTGGCATCCTTCGGACACGCAGGAATTCAGCGACCGACACTTACATATTGTTCAATCCCTGGTGCCAGTGTAAGTACCTGGCCAAAAGCTTTTACACTTTCTGCTGCTGGGCACATCAGGTTTTTTAGGTGGGTTGGTCCAGGAACAGGAGCATGACACCAAGGAGGTTGGAAACTAGTCAGTTTGGGTCTGGAAAATTTACAGCAACTCTGCTAGAAGTCAAGTCTTTCAGGCTGGGGAATAGCCCTGTGTGAGTAGGGCTCTATGATAGAAATCAATGCCTTTGTTTTGTCTAAACTCTCCAGTTTTGTGAGGCCAAGCCTGTGTTTGCCAGTTCAGGCTCCATTGCTCTTAGCAAACATACCCCAAGGTTTTACTCTGAGTTGAATAAGCAAAACTGAGAGTCTCCAGTGTGCCTATGTGTGCCTTAAACAAGTTAATATAGGTATATTTTTTCCAGGATTTGGTGTGGGGAAGGATGTGGTGGCCTCACACACTCTGTTGACTTACATCACTAATTGCCACATTTGGGATTGAACATCTGCACTCAAAATGTTGAGGGAATTCAATGGAACAAGTTGGGTGGAGTCAGTTTTCTGTAGCATCACTGGTGGTGCCTTCCTGCTGCTACATGACATTTGCCCTTATAATTTCCCCTTAAGTGGTGACTAATTAGCAATGGTGCCCTCTCTGAGGAACAAAACATTTTGCAAATGAGCCTTTTTTTATAATACAATGTGTTGAAGGAAATTTTTTTTTTTTTTTTAATCTCCCAGAAGATTTTAATTTCCTTAGAAGAAATCAGGCTTTACACTGTCAGGGTTGTATTTTACCCAATGAACTCTGTGTCTGGCTTTCAGGAGAGGGCAAGGAGGACCAGAGGTCTGAGTCAGCCTTCTGACAGGCTGTAGCACTGTCTCAGCTTCTGACACTTGCAAGGCTCCAAATCACTCATATTGCAGTATATTTAGGTCACCAGCTAACTTCAGTATTCTCCTGCTACCCTTCCTTCATCTTCCCATTTGTTCACCACAGTATCTGCATCAAATAATCTTGTACCAAACAAGGGCCCTCCTACCAAGTGACAAGTAAGTTTAGTATTATTAGTGGAGCCCATTATTCAGCTGCACTGCTGTCAGTACATGGAATGATTTGTGCTGGATTCATTACTCGCCCCTAGTCCGAGGAAATATAAGCAATGATTAGCTTATGCATTATTTAAGAAGATATAGATTAATGCTGAATAAAGAGGAGTTAGTTAAGTGGGAATAGGAGGGAAGGGGAGGGCTGAAGGCCCTGCCACACTGTGAGATACTTCTGAAAGCAGTGTAAAGTACCTCAGAGCAGTGTGCTAACAGTTTGTTCTGGAGGGTGTGCAGCAGAAAGAGAGGAAACATTGCCAAAGCTGTGACCCACTATGATCAGACAAAACTTCTCAAGGTTTGTTTTGGCATCATCAGTCTCACTGCTTCAGCTAGGGAGGTGCAATTCTCCACAAGGTAGAGCACTACTTAGGTTTAGTCCTGAGTGTTGTTAGCAGCCATCACAGTGACACTGCAGTGGCTCAGTACAACTTTGGAAAGGGATAAACCCCGAGGAAAAGCTTTTTAAATTGCTTCAGTTTGACTCATGATTAGCAGACAACCAGCCAGGGCTGCAGNGGCGTTGCCTACCCCCTTTGTGCTGTGACAGGGACCACACAAGCTGATCTGAGGTGGTAGTCCTAGAGGAAAAAGGGAAAACTGATCCCTACTTCACACCTCCTTGCCCAGCAACTCTAGTGTGTGCAGGCTGATCCACCATTTTTCATGGTATAGGGACACTTTGCTCTCCTGTGCCCTCACACCTGAGCTGAATGAGTCCAAAAGCCAAGAGTAAACACACAGGGAGCAAGACTCGCAGAAGTTGCCTCCAGTGGCAGGCACTGGCAAGGCTGATGGAAAAAGTCTACCTTAAGAAAGCAAAAAAACTCTCTGGGCAGCAAGGACATGCTGTGTGACCCCAGGGCAGGCAACTTGGGAACTGCATTTTCCTCTGCAGCTTACATTTCCAGGTGTGTCTCAATGGCTTCAGGTCCTGTCCCATGCTGACTACTGTAGTTTTCATTTCCTGCCTGTTTCATTTGGATTTGGATATATCCTCATTTCTTGTTCCTCTTTTACTCCTAGGTAGTTTGGGCTAATTGGCTCCTATATCTGTCTTTCCCTCCTCTCCTTGTGTTAGAAAATCAAGGACTGTTTCTTCATGCTTTATTCCCTGGCTGGAAAAGATTTTTCAGTGGAATGACAAAAGGGTAGAAAAACTGAGGCAGTTAAAGCGCAGAGAAAACAATAGTTTGAAAATCTTCTAGGCTTGTTTGCTGGGTTGATAGCTAAGCAGAAAAATCTGAGTGAAAAGCCTCATTAAAAAGAGAGAAGACTGATGCCAGGAATGAATGGGGATTGTTATAGCAGGGAGCAAAGTATGGGCTCTAGTGCCTGGTGCAGCTTTCCAACTCATCATTTTGGAGGAACATCAATATGTCAGTATGAGCTTTTCTTTAAGACAGAGGCATTTGTGCCCTTTCTTATTACTCCTTTTCTCACTTTAGTTCAGTTTTGACATATTTTCCTAGGCAGGGTTGGTGGTTTTTTTCCTGCTGCTTCAGAAGAAGTTTGAATACTTTACCAGTCAAGCTTCAGAGTATTCTGCTTCCAAAATCATATGTTTTTATATATTTTAATCCCTTTAGCTACATTTAAGACTGATAACCAAGACTACTTTAAAGACACAGGAAGTGATTCTCCAAAATTATATACACCAGCCCCAAACATCTGGGAATTAACCCAACTAGTGGATGGAGATTTCAGTTACTCAGGTGAAATTTTCATTATTTAATAAGCAAGGTAAAGTTTGTGAGGAGAGGCAGCATCCTTTCTACAGCCAGATGACATAGCTGGATAAAACAGATGTGCTTTTGGGCATGCAGAGCTCTCTTCAGTTCTGGAACAGAAGATACAAATGGCAAGTAGTTAAGGATAACTTCTTGGAATTTAACTAAACTCTTGGCAATATCAGACTACATGAAAGCAGAGAAGAGTTCCTTTGATCTGGATACTGTGAGCTCTTTCCAAGGAGCTGTGAGCTCTTTCCAAGCAGGTGCTGAGTCCCTCCAATTTTCTGCTGGGGAGCATTAAGTGCTTAACAGGAAAAGACCTTGTGCCTGACTTCTGTGACTCTCTCACAGGTGGAGGTGCATAGTGTAGCTGAGTAAGTTGCAGACCCTGTGGGCTGAGGTGTGTATTCTGCTCAACCAAGCCTCAAGCAAAGTGGATTACATTTGAGCAAATATATTGCAACTTTATTGAGTCAGCTGCATATTTCTTCTGCTTAAATGTTCTAGGACAGTTGGAGGATTAGTAACATGTGGTTGACTCTGGACTTGTCTCATATGTTACCAGTCACACAAATTTGGCCCAATAACATTTTCTTACTTCTATAGGTAAACCTTAAATTCGGTTGCTTGTGTCATATATTCCACATGGGCAAAATTCACACAGAGCTTCATCCTTCTGATACATTAACGTAGGCAAGTAATAGCACTATTAAAGGCAGCATACTGATCTTGGTCCTGGGTAGAGTGTTTTTTGCAGATAACTACATTTAGCTCTTGCGGCTTGGGGTTTGTCACAGCACTGTCCTCTTCCCAATATGAGCCTTGGGGGTTTTGTGGTTCCAGTGAGACGCAGCTTCACATTCCTGGATTCTTGCACGAGCACAGTGAAGGGAGGCTGGGAGCTCAGGACAAGCCTGCTGCTTCCACTTCTACCTGTCTGCTGGTACTGCTATGCTCAGCTGCCACTGTCTGCATGAAGAAATGGCTTTTCCAACACCACAGGACTGCTGTGCTGGGGTTGGGGTCCTTCCATTCTGGGGAGAGTTCTCTTATGTTCATTGACTTTCCCAAACAGAAAGGGTTACTCTGCACTCCTCATGTCTTTAGCAAGGGATTCCTCAGCTGCAGTGCTGTCTTCATGTGAAGTGTATTTTCACCTTGCCCAACTTCAAACAGAGTAGCATAGAAGCTAATTTGCTTCTTTGTAGCATTGCTGGTGCCTTAGTAAATTCCCAGGATAAAAGGAGTGAGTAAAAAACCCTCTGAACTGCTAGAGAAAAAGAACAAACAAACCCAGCACAATTCTGTGGAATTCTTCTGTTTGTCAGATGTGAGCCTCCGCTTGCACAAAATAATTAGGAGTTGCATTATGTAGAGCATGCTTAGCATCAAAGTAGTCACAAACGCCTCATATTTTCTTCTAAACAGTCTCAAGGGTGGTGAATGCTGTCAAAAATCAAAGCAGCTGGCTTCCCTGTAAAACACAAAAGACCTTTTTACCTTATCAAAAACACAAATATTTAAAATAATCGACAGAGAAGTTAATCAATTTTCATCTGATTTAGCAAAGATCATGCAGTCTCAAAATAAAATAAGCATCTCAATTGATACCAGCAAGATCAATGTTGATATTTTTAATCCCCAAAAGAAAACAACAGCTGTCAAGAAGGCATATGCACACACTTCACAGAATGTGTAACTGCACAGAAGAAGGTGTGAATTCTCCTTCTTTAAATGAACTCTCTGTACTATTTGTATGGACAGACTAATAAAATCCAAAGCTCAGTGAGCAAATGCAGATAATAGTTCAATAAGCAAATCAGGCAAATCCAGGCTAATGAAACGGAGCCTACATGATCTGTAACATCTGCGATGTTTTTAGTGGGATGATATACAGAACTTGTTGGACCAAAAAAAGTCATGTGATATACAGTTTCATAAGTATGAGAGTCCCTGCCCGCATAAATGGCTGCAGCCTTTTCATTCACTGTCAGGTTTTAACACTCTCTTTCACCTCGTAACCACTGAATATAGTAAACCCATCATCATCCACTTTGTACCTGGGTGCAGGCTGCGGTTGATTAGGCCATGGGTAGTGAAAAGCTTATAAACTTCTTAATGGTCCAGCCTTTAGAAGCCAGGTGAACACCACCCTGCCAAATACAAGTGGGTCTCAGACCTGTCTACTTTTTAAAACTCCTGAAAGCTGCTGTTCCTCCGCTTACTCCAAGTTGTACTTAGTCATCAGAGCCTGTACAGCAACTGCCAGAAATCATAGTGGCAAGCACTGATCTCCTCAAATACAATACAGGCTTCTTGTATTTAACCCCTGCTTCTCTATCATCCTTTGCATATACTTAGGAGGTCATTACCTCAATTATTTTACATATCTAGGCATAATCCCTTATGTATATATAGACATAGAAATATAAAAATATCTTGAGGGGAAACAAAACTTCCAGAAGGGTCAGGTGTGTATATTGGCAAAGCCCTTCACCTAGCTGAGGCCAATGTGACTCTCACCACTGATTTTTTTGTTGTTGTTGTTTTTTTGTTGTTTTTTTTTTTGTTTCGGGGGGGCTCATATTTTAGCTTATTTTTAGCCAAATTACAGTTTCATGGAGAAATGAAGAAGCATTTGAGGATGAGGTTTGCAAGGAAGTCCAACTCTTATTTGCATTTCAAAAAAACACAACAAATCAGTAGGCTTTTAAAAGCTAAATGATCCTCTAGTAATTTGTAGTGGGATGCTGAAAAATAATCTACTCTGACAGTAGTAGATTTGAGTGTAGTTTTGTACTTGCTCATATCAAACCATTGGAAGTTCCCTTTTACTTGCTATCTGGGACCACAGTACTGATTTCCTCAAATTAATTAATTCCCATGCTATTAATTGTTAACATGTATCTTTTTAGTCTCAAAATACAAGCATTGGCATGGGAAAGAAATCTTCGACTATTGTAGCATCACAACATCATGGCCTTCTTCATACTTATCTGTGAATGTCTGAATGGCTTTATGTCATTCAGAGTTCCTCATAAATGTTAATAATGAGTTATTCACATATGTAAATCATGTTTGCAGATCAAGCATCCATGAATTTGCTCTTGATTTTTGATATAAGTGCAGTCTAGAATGTACCCTTTGTATATGTTTTGATAAAGATCTCATTCAATCACTTCCAGTTCTCACTTAGGCACTTGAATTTCTCCTCATATTACCTAGATATGCGGGGAAGGGATACTCTTAGTATTAGTCAATAACTAATGTACAGAAAAAGCTATCAAACCTTTCTCTTAATACTTTATAAAAAGTGTATTCTATTTTTTAATGCACTACAGATTTTTCTTTAGATGTCTTGACCTGAGCCATTTTCCATTAACATTAATAGGTTTGAAATTGTACTTTGATCTGTTTGTACAGATGTAGAACTGCATCATGGTGCTCCAACTTTTAAATTAGTTGTACACAGTAATCATAAATTTTTTGATAAGATGTGACATTTTAATCATACTTTACAGATCCTGAGAAAACTGGCAGGAGTTGCCAGCACTTTTCCATCTTGCATGTTTCTAAGTGGTGTATCATATTCCTGACTAGGATCACTACCTCCTTAGCCCTGTCCTCTGTTGAACCAAGAATGCTTTGTTTGATGGAAGAGGGGTACTTTTCATCAAAGATGAATGTATTATATGCTAAGATGTTCTGGCTGTCCTATATGAAAATTAAACACTTGTATTAATATTTATTTTTGGTAAACTAATGCAGTGGATGCTGTATACCTGGACGATGAGAAAGAAAGGGAAGAATATGTCCTGAATGATGTTGGTATCGTATTCCATGGAAATGTCGAAGATGTAAAATCAAGAAGCTGGAGTTACGGGCAGGTGAGCAGTTTAGATCTTCTCTGGCTGCTCCCAGCAGGACAGCAAATGAGTTTAATTGACACCAGACTGTGGCTGAGACTGTGGGCTCTGGAATGCATTATTGGTTTCTCCTTCAGAAAGATAAGGGGTATCATTTTAAAATTGTATGAAGTGGGTATATGCCTAATCCAGAAAAGCAATGCTATAATAGCTGATATTTAAAGACCTTGTTTCAGGAGCATATTTCAGGTACTAAGAGGCTGCCTGTTGGAAGTTATAATGATTAGCTGAGGTTTCCACAGGGCAGAGGTATTTCTGCTGCTGCATTATTGCTGCTTCAGGATCAAATCAATTTATGAAAAGTAGAGTTGTTTTGGGATTTTTTTTCTTTTTTTGGCTACAGGTTTTATTGTTTTCAACTTTTCTTTTTAGCTTTAGCAACTTGGTGGAAATAATTCTGTTTTTCTTGGGGGTCAGATAGTCACAAATTTCCTGTGACAAACTAGTATTTAATCCCAGAATTTTAAATTATGGGGGAATCTCTCCCTTTTCTGCCTGGACTTGATAACATCAGTCTCCAGTGCTCTCTTGCAGTCTGGGGGAGACACCCTCCACTAGGCTGGAGTGGGGTATTGGTGTGCCTTCAGTAACATAGAATAATTTGGAGTGGAAGGGATTTTTAAAGATCATCTGGTTCCACCACCCCATCATGGACATGGACACCTCCCACTAGACCACGTGTTCAGATTCTTGTTCAGTATGGCCCAGAATATTTCTAGGGATGGGCCATCCACAACTTCTATGGGCAACCTGTTCCACCAGTTTACCACCATCATTGTAAAAAACAATCCCTTTATATGTAATCTGAACCAACTCTCTTTCAGTTTAAAACCACTACCCCTTGTCTCAGACTTTTTATTTGCCTGTTTTACCTCAGCCTTCTTGTAAGAACTAACCATCTGAAAAGTCCCTATGGGATGGAAGAGTTAATTTATTGTGTTAGAATGGGAAAAAAGCATTGCCAAGTAGAATTGAAATGATAGCAAAGCTATAACCCTAGTTGTCACTCAGAGGGGCTCCAATGGACATAGCAAACTCCTCTCATCTCCTGGATTTTCACAACAGCACAAATAAGAAGGTATTTCCTTACTACTGTGGTGATGGATCCATTCAGTTTGTGTTCCACCTCCCTATCACAACCTTGCAGAAGGGTCTTTACCTCTTGCTTTCTCTCCCTCAGCTAAATACCACCTCAAAATTTGAGCTGAATGGATTGCCAATGTGCTTACCCTGGAGAGCTCTTTGAACTCACATCTCTCTTTTTTCCTTATTTAAGGGTACAATTTAATCTTTTTTTTTTTCCTGCGGCAACACTGCCTTAGGGAGTTCCTGCCTCTGCACCACTCTTTGGGTTGTGTCAGTGCTGTTGTTTGCAGTGTCTGACTGGTTTCCTGACTGAGACAAAAACAATCTGTAAATCAGGAGCAGGGAAGAAATTCCATAAGCTGATGGTGCCTCTGATATAAGAGACGCGCAACATGAGCCCAAAGCTGGGCTTGCGTGTAAGCTGACCAAAAATGCCCCCTCCTGGCCCTTCTGCAAGCACTTATGCAGCCATGCAGTGACTCAGACTGGAGAGCTGATGTAGCTCAATTAGCATCTCCTTGATTTTTTCCCCCCCGCTGGTAGTTTCTTGGGCTTGCTCTGTTCCTAGATTTGGGATTCACTCCATGACAGATGTAAGGGGGAGGGAGAGAGGGGAATAAGCAGCTGGAGGTGGAAGATGCTGCTTAAACAAGATGCTGGATTTATCTCCTAAGATGCTAAATTTATGGTCGGTCTATGGTGGCTTGGCCTGAGGTGTTTATATTCTGGGAATCTGGCATCTTCCTGACACAAATACCAGCTTCCCTTGAGAGACTGCATTATTTATTTGGTTTTTCTAGGAGGTGGTTCTGTCTGGGAGGTTAGGGCCATTCTGTAGTCCTGTTTCACGTACTTTGGAAATGGAAATTCCTGTGTTGCCTGATATCAGAGGACCTGATTTTCACCCCGTGCTGTGGTGCTCCTTTTGCTATTGGTTGCCCATGTGAAAGCTGAGTGTGGCAGATGCATCTCAGCAAGCCAAGAGCTTTAATGGAATTGATCATTTTGTAGGGGTCTAACAGACATGTCAATCTGCAAAGGAACACAGAAATATTCTCCTGGTTCCTTTACTCTCAGTGAAATGGAGGAAAGAATATTCCTGATCTTACCCTGTCCATTTCCAACCATTGAAGACACATTTTTGGCAATCCTAGATGTTAAAAACAAGAGCATTGCTGTGAGTGAGTTAAAGTTCTAACAGAAGGGTCTACATTATGAATATATCATACAATTATACTCTTTATATTTATGATATAAAGCCCTTTACAATGTGTAAGTAAAAAGCATGAGGCCACACAGAGTCATAGAGGTGAAAAGTATATGGTCTTATACAAAAATGCAGATGGCCTTGTGCACGGTAATGTTCTAAGGCTAAAAAATTGCTTAGGACAATGACAGCTGGAAAATTTAACTCAGGCTGTAAACTGAAAAGGAGCATAGAGTTAAAAACTGGGTTTCTAGTTTGAGATGGTTCTCAAAGCTGCTGTCTGTAATGAGAAGCAAAGGCAAGAAACATGGACAGAGGAAGAGAAAACAACAGAGCAGTTAAAGCATGGCTGCAATGAATGAGGATGGAGGTGTTCCTTGTAACATGACTGCAATCCCTCCTAAAAAACTGTAAAAGGCAGTTGCTCAGAAAATTCCATGGAGGATTCAGGGGAAAATTGGCTATGGAAGAAATCTCAGCACATAGGAATCCTCTAACTGAAAAATGTCAGAAGTTGGATGCTATATTGATCATTTAATGTTGATTTTTAGTTTTGTGAGAAAAAAATAAAACAGGTGGGCATAGAGTACTCTTGCCATTGTGACTTCTCTCATGTCCACACATTGATCTGCTTTAGCTTGGAAACCCACTGTGCCCATGTAATGCTACAGCACATGCATTTGGTCAGGTCAGACCACAGGCAATATGAGATCACATCTGCCTGCAGGTGACTCTGAGGAACTCAGCCTTAAATCAAACAGTGCAAAACGTGATACAGCCTCTCTTACTTTGGTTTAAATGGAAGGTCATTTATTAGAAACAGTTTAGCATGCAGGAGGATGCCCAGGACAGCTACGCCTGTTGCTCTGTAACACAAGCCATATTGTGTGCACTTCAACTATGTGTTTTCTCCTGCCTTATTTTCCACCTGCTTTTTTTCCCATGTGGTTTCACCGAAGTTCCTTGCTCCTGAAATAGGTTTATTTTCATTTCAGCTTCAGTGGAACAGACAAGAACTGTGCCTGGATCAGGTTCACTCACCTGCCCTAGCTGCCCTGCCTACCACTTCTCTGGTTCCTCAGATATTTCAGAGATGTTCAGCCTTATAATTGCAATTTTTTCTATTCCACTTCCCTCTAGAAAGGATTTTCTTGCCAAGGTTGAAGGCAGAAAACTGATCTAGTTTGATTTAATACTTTTTAAATCCTTGAATATTCAAGAAGGGCAAAACAGGCCTTAGTGTTAAGGCTACTCTGCATCCTACTCTACTGCAACAGTGTAAGACAGCTAGCCCTTGCAGCTTGTCCTCTCTTCTCTGTTAATCCAGTTATTTTGCAAGCATTCATGTCACTTCGTAAATGCTGAGGTGGGAGGCAACAATCCTGATAGCAATTTATTTCCTCTTCATTCTTTCTGTATATGCTGGCAAGATTGACAGTGTCTCCTAAACTGTAGATGAGAAAAGTTTAATTTGCAGGGTAAGCCTCTTATTGATTTAACCCTGATTAGTTGAAGTGCAGATAGCATATTTTGATCCTGATAAAAGATTGTGGGGCCAGACCAGAAGAAAAGTGAATTTGAACCAGGAAAGACAGCTGTGAGGCCCCAGAGTTTACATTTTCTCTTTTGAGGATTCTCCTTGGGAAAGAGGTTCTCCTCGGCCCAGTCATTCACTTGACATTATTTGCAACATATCCCAGTGGAGTGGACTGGGACATGCAATTATTCAGCTTCCCAGTAATGACAAAATACTAGTAGTAGGTCTCTGAGAAACTCGGATTCCTGTTTCCCTATTCCCAAACACCATGAATTCAGTTTTGTTCAGACTATAAAGTGATCATTAGCAAATACCAGCTCCAGGGAAAGTAATTCAGTGCAATTGTGGGTGATAATGAGAAAGCTGCCTTGGAGGACATTTGCTGAAAAGGATCTGTAGGCAGTGTTACCCTCAAGGCAGAAGCAAAGGATTTCCACTGGCCAGGAAATGGCTGAAGATGGTGAAGCAATAGTGCTTCCCCTTTCTTGGCTTATGCCAGAGCTCAGCTGCTGTCTGGGATGTCACTTCTATCCTTCCCATCTTCCCTGATGTATCAGCAGCAGTCTTTACTCTTTGGGGCTTAATTTTCAGCTCTCTTACTTCACTCTTCATTCTCCTCTCCCCAGACTGCCAAAGCAGCAGTTTGATCTGGGGTCTTGCTCATTTTAGTCAGGAGCAAAATTCAGGATGGCCTCATCTGCCAAGGAGACCTAAACCAGGCTTTAGAGAGTTAGGAAATCAATCCAGCCTTAGTAGCAGTATGAGAGCAAAAATACTATTAGCATGAATCATATCTTTCAGGATGCAAGCACAGAGCATAAAACCTAACACCATGGAGTTCTGTTGCAGTCTTGAATGTTAATATAATTTTGTATCTAGAAGGTATTTGGCTTATTATTGTGCATTTCCTTGTCTCCTACTATTTTCCAGGGGATAGAGGTATTATCCTTTGCTATGCAGTTTCTTCTAAGGAAAATGAAATACATAGCAGGGCAAGTTCTGTGACAAATGGTTTCTGGTCTATTTAGACACCTCTGCCCTCAATTCATTCTTTTGCTTGTTCATGCTAGATTGAAAAAAAAATGTACCTTTTCACTCTATTTTTTGAGAAGACTGCTTTAGGTCACTTGGTATTTTTGATGTCTAGATTTTGTAGACCAGGACCAATCTATATAATAAGCTTTTGTCTTGTAATTTTAAACAGATTTTAAAAATATCTTAGAAAGACAAATGTCTTCAAATTACCACTGGCAAACCACTTATTGTTCAAGTTCCCAGCAATGCACCAGCTCTGTCAGAGAAGTCCTGAAATTAGCAGGTCTGGAATCTTTGAAGGACATAAAGTCCTTTGCAAGTAGACAAGCTTCTTGTAGTTATTATTATAATGCTCTCCTATTATATGTTTGTTAGCACTTAAAATTTCATGTCCTGTCAGAAAGTCTGTGTTGTCATTTCGACCTTCTGAAAACTGGATTGAGACTGAATTTAAAATTACATTCTTTCCTCACAGCCTCTCACATTCTTATTTTTTTTTCCTACACATGGGTGATTATTCCAGAAGAAAATTTCTATTGTTAAACACAGAGCTTTGATGTGACCAGCTGATTTTGAAACTGATCAGGAATTATAGCAACAGGGGAAAATAGCTTTGCCTTTTTTTCCCAGAATAAAAAGTGAGTCAATTTTTCCCCTGTGTCCCTTTTTATTGTCTTTTATCTAGTTTGAAGAAAATGTTCTGGATGCTTGTCTGTTCCTGATGGACAAGGCAGAACTGGAGCTCTCTGGTCGTGGAAATCCAATCAAAATCTGCCGTGTTGCCTCAGCAGTGGTATGTAATGGATACCTAATATGTGTTAGAAGGGACTCATAAATCAAAGCTGAGCTGATTTAACTGTCCCTCTCACCCTGATGTGCTCTTCACAACACACAACAGATCAGTTGTCCATTCTGAAAATTGTCCATTCTGGCATCTGACTTTTTATTTCTCTCCACTAAAGTTCAAGCAACTTCTGTTGGCTCATTGCCTGTTTCCTGAGTGTGGTGCCTCAGTGGAGTAAAAGCCACCTTTAAACATTGCATTCCAGGCATAAGTGTTTCTTATGTGACAATGTGCTCATTTTCCAATGGCTAATATAATTGAGAAAGCAGCTTCTGCTATGGATAATACAGTGGCATGATGGGTGGAATTTTGGATGGGGAATGGAGGGACTTTATGTGGACTCCA
Source organism: Aegithalos caudatus (assembly GCA_013389925.1). Lineage (NCBI taxonomy): Eukaryota > Metazoa > Chordata > Aves > Passeriformes > Aegithalidae > Aegithalos > Aegithalos caudatus. The sequence goes on along the minus strand of WEIU01023033.1, from coordinate 654,745 downwards.
TTGCTAACCTCAGTGGGGTCTTAAAACACTGCAATGGTGCATGTGGCTGCATCTGATCCAAGCCTCAAATTACCTAATCAGGCTGAGCACAGTTATATAAGTGGGCTGCTTTTGCCCCAAACGAAAACAGTGTGGGAACTGCCCTCTTTAACATGAGGTCTGCAAAACATACCCCACTCAGAATGAAAGAACCTAAAATAATTGAGAAGACTATCCAGACCTCCATTCTTTCCAGTGGCCAGGCACCAGCAATCACGCCATGGGTGCAAGAGCAGTTCCATCCCTTATATTCAAGATTCTAGACTCATCCAGGTTATGGAAGACAGAGTCTGAGTCCTCTCTTTTGCCTTATGAGATGTCTGAACTGATGCTTTCTGCTTCCCAGAATAATACTCTAGTCATTGAGCTAGAGTAATTAGATGTTCTCCTGAGACAGCTACTAAAATAGACTGTCCACAAAACATGGCTGCTGGAGACAGATGATTCTTTAACCCACTTGTTATAGCATTTACTCAGGCTTTAAGAAAATGAGCTTTTTGTCTTAGAAGACACTGAATGGAATATCTAGCCTCTTAATCTTGGATGTTAAATAGAATAGCTTCAGCAAGAAGTATTGAGAACACTTCAACTTCTCTTTGTCTTTTAACATTTTAGTTAGTTCTTTCACCCCAGATGTTAGAAATACAGCTTTGGACTTTTGGATAGAAGAAAGAATTAAGTGTGGTATCCTCATCCCTGAACTAGTAGACAAAACGTCCCTCATGTAACAAATGTGAAAGTCCTCAGTACAGAATTGCAGGAAGATTATAAATCCAAATAGGGCTTGGATATTAATTAGGTTCTGAGCCACTCAACCTTTTAGAGAAATGGAGGAGCTCACCATTAGAAATCCAGGACTCAACAGACTTTAGAGCTAATCTGCAGAATTGGGCCATAAGTGGATAGGGGGTTTGGTCATTGAAATCTGCAACTGAGTAAAAAGTGGACAAGAGGTGTTGAAATCCCACCTGTGTTACTTAACCCCATTCTTGCTCAAGTTGAAATGTGGTTGAGTGGAGCTAGTCTGAGGACATGCCCCCCATGTTGGAATCCTTCTGAGACTTTCTGGCTTGACAGAGCAGGTAGAGTTCCTCTCTTCTTCGACTCATTACAGCCAGAGTGGAGCCTGAAGATCAACATGTTGTCCTGTCCTTGAAATGATTCTTTACTTGGCATGTTTCCTACACTGGTGAGACAGGCACAACCTCTTAACCTGTTGGTTATGACTCTGAATGCTTATCTTTGTTCAGTCCTAGAGTTCACAGGAAGTCGATTTTCTAATTATAAAACAGTAGTTAATGCAGCCAAAAGCTTTTAAATGAGAATTGTGATTTATTTGGCTTGCATGTAGTTGTTCCACATTAGCATAATTAAAAGGTACAGAGTGAATGAGCTTTTTGCACAGCCTCAACTGGTTTGGTTCAAATTGCAGCTAGGAGACATATTGCTCGTTAATGCCTATCAGTATAGCCATTAGTCAGCAAAACTCTTTGCTTTGTACAATCTTACCAGAGGAAAACTTACACAGCAAATTTCTTCTTGTTTTCATGTGTGCCAGACCAAAGGAATTAGTTTCTACTCTAAAAATAACAGTAGATTGGTTCTCCTCTCAATCTGTTGTAAATCAGGAGTGATTTTATTAAAATCTCTGGGCTGGTATTGACAGAAAAACAGATGGAAAGAATACAGCTTAATATTTCTGAGGTTTGCTTACCAGTATATACCTGATTGCATTTATTAAAAATACATAACAATAAGAATGTTTAATGATAATAAAACTTATTAACTGGCAACATGGATACACAACGTGGCGATTTCATTTCAGATTTATTTTTAATGTCTGACCTTCATTCAGAATTGTTCAGTAATGAAGAATCCTTGGCCCTTAACAAAATTGTTTTATTTATTCCCTGCCTTCATAATGAAGTATTTCTACCTTACTTTCTAGCCTAAAATTGGCTATGTTCACTCTTTCTCATCCTGTCGGTCAGTCTGCTGAGTTAAAGAGCTCTTTATTATTCAGTCTCTGACATCTCCAAGGCTTATTTCCTTTGATTTTAGATTAATTCCAGGGATGACAATGGTGTGATTGCTGGATCCTGGAACAACTCGTACGATTATGGTGTTGCACCTTCAGCGTGGACGGGAAGTGTGGACATTCTCTTGGAGTATTACAGTTCTAAGCAACCTGTCAGATACGGCCAGTGCTGGGTCTTCGCTGGTGTCTTCAACACATGTAGGTACCAGTGAGAAAAGCTCCAAGCTGCTATGTGTTTCCTGCTTAACTGAGATTTTAGGTAAAACTAACTAAAATACTTCTTGGCTCTGTGCTGTTCAGGAATAAATAGTAGAGATACTTAAAAATACATGGCTAAAATAGATGGTATTTAAAGAAACCTCTGGTGTGTCCTTCAGGTCAGCTGCTCTTCCACACAAATCTGTAGCTATTTATTGGTTCACTGAAATGTTCTCAGTGACTCACGAGAGTAAGTTTGTGTGAAAGTAAGTTGAGTCCTTCAGCACAGTCCAGATTTCCGTCGAGAATTCTTAATAGGGAGCTTGTTGTCTAGACCTAAAAGATTAAATTACTACCCAGTATGGGATATGTGATAGTGTTTCTGCTCCAGAAAGGCCGAATCTCACCTACTGGGGATTGCTCCTGGGAAAATTGAGGTGGACTGTCCCTGTACCTGGTAACTGAGTACTGTTAACATTTTATACAGAGTTTATGAGCCAGAAGAATGGAGAAAGTAAAGGATGGCCTAGTTTATGAATGGTCTAGCACTGCAAGGTTAAATCTAAACACATTTGGTCAAACTAGAGTTGTAGTGTTGCAGTAAACAGAGTGTTGCACATCATAAGAACCAGTGGGGAAAGCAGCACTAGCACTGACAACATCATCTGCTAATGCACAAGAACACACTTTGTGGCCTCCTACGGAGTTCCTCCAGCAGGTCTATGTCCTTCCTATGCTGGGGACCCCAGAGCTGGAGGCAGCAGAGCAGAAGGACAGAATCCCCTCCCTTGGCCTGCCAGGCACACTGCTTTGGATGCAGCCCAGGATACAATTGGCTTTCTAGGCTGCAAGTGCACATTGCCTGGTTATATTGAGCCTCACACAATGGGTTTGAAAAAGTTAATGCAAATGTTTCTTGTGGATGCAATTCCTCACAGTGGATTCCATGGACTGCTTTGTCTTCTCTGCCCATTGCCTTATCTGTATTTCTCTTGATCACAGACACACACACACACACACACACACACCCCAGTTCTCTCACCTTCCCCCCACACTTGCCCTGAATCACCACTATGCAATAATTTGCCTGCAGGCCACTGTGAAACTGGGGCGATGCAGCAGAGGCCCAGAGCCTGCTGTGTTAAAGGGAGAGGCGTATTTATCTGGGGCAAAACTAGACTGGGTTTGCTGACTAAGTTATTCAGGTCAGAGACCTGGCACTTTGCAGTGCAAGTATAAAGTTTGTTGAGCATTATGAAATGCACATTGCCCAGGGGCTGGTCTGATGATAGCCACTGACACATCCAGCTGCTGACCATTGCACAGGGGACAGCAGAGGTCCAAACAATTGCATGCAACAGTTAGGGTTGTTCTGAGATGTTTTTGAGTCTCTCTCATCTGTCAATGTTTTATCATTGTGACCAGTCCAGCTTTCCAAGGTCACTGTATTGTACAGTCCAGATACTCATCTGCTAAAAATGCTAAAACATTCCAAAAAATGGTCATTAATCTTGAAATTGTCAGACAAATTATTTCCAATGAGCCCTGATGGCTCATGTGCTAGAAGCCTGGGAGGGCACTTGAATTAAGTTTAATCAATAGGTACATATGGTATTGGATGCATCCAGGTAATTTTTCATCCAGGAAGTTGAAATGAATGTGCAGTGTTACACTTTATTGGGAGTCACAGTAGTGACAGTAATGAATATACAAAACCTAGCAGTAGTAGCAGGGTTGTTCAACTCTGCAGCATTGGAACTAATTTTAAATAGGATTTATTTTTAAATAGGATTTTCAATAAAAATCTTTTCCCTTAAAAAACCACAAAAACACCCACAAAAATCCACCCCAAACCAAAAGNATAAACCCAACAAAAATAATTTTAAAATACTCCAAACAAACAAACAAATAAAAACTAAAAAAACTAAAACAAACCCCATCAACCACCAAAAAACCCTCATCTTCTGTTTTCTGCAGAATAATGTTGACTCCTAAACTGAAAGCCAGAAACTTTTTCTGGCTGAGACAAAGTATGTCATTGTCATCTGCAGTAGCTGAGATGATGTACCACCCCACAAACCCATTCCCCTAGCCCGGGCACATTCTCCATGTCTATTTATCTGCCAGGGTACACAGAAAACACAGAAGTCTATTGATGCACTGATGCAGACTATGGACATAGCTGTAGCATTTCCACAGTTTTCCCACATCTCTTAAATTTAAAGCTTGTCAAATGGTAAGAAGGGTCATCAGTGCTTTATTGTGATGGTGTGAGAGTTAGGGCATTTTTTCTGATCCTCTTTTTAAGGTCTTTTATTGGAAGGGAATGTTGACTCCAAAATGCTGTTACTTAGCAGGCAATATGAATTATGTAATGCATTTTATTCATATTCCCAAACCTTGTCATTTTGGTTGCAAATACTGCAGCTTTTTCCCATGGTTAGCAATCATTTTCTACTTTATTCTTTGTGTTCTCCAGATCCCTTCTGACAGCAGACACCAAACAGGAAAACTCCAAATCAATCAAAAGGAGATATTTTCTATTAAGTTTTTTAGCATAGTCTCATAATTCTCCTGAGTTACTGATACTAAGACACTTCATATATTGTGTATCACTTGTAAGCTCAAACTTCTTTTTCTTTGGTCATGCAGCTGACCTGTTGCACCCTGATTTGACCTGAAATTCTGTGATATGGTCACTATGCAAAGCTGCTTTAAAACTTGGTAATCAGCTGCTTCAGTTATAACCCTTGTACCGATACTTTTCTTTCATGCTCATAATTTTGGGACCAAATAAAATATTTAGCATGTGCAATATTAAAAAGATAGGAGGAATTATTTTGGTTGATTTGACTGAGTCTTCCCATTTTATTCTAGTTATTAATATTTCTGCCCTCTCACCCTGTCATCCATAAACACAGTCTCCATAGCTGTCCTTCTCATTACACTTCTGTCTTTGCCACAGTTCTGAGATGCTTGGGGATACCTGCAAGACTCATTACCAACTATTCTTCTGCCCATGATAACAATGCAAATTTACGGCTGGACTTCTTTCTGGATGATGAAGGAAAAGTGGACACCAGACTTACAAAAGATTCTGTCTGGTGAGTCCTCCGGGGAAATGCCTTTAGTGTGTCAATGATAAAAGTAGTAAAAAAAACATGATGGCAATGCCTGTATTCTGTTTATTTCTCTGAGCATTGAAGAACACTGCTGGCAAATGTGAAACAGAATGAATGGATTGTTGATAGGCTGACTTATATGAAGTCTTGTCATGTGAACAGGCAACCTCTGGTGGATCCTGCTATTAATGTTACCATACAGTGTTCATTTAAGCACACTAGAGAGCTGGAATGGGCTTGTGCTTCTTAGGGACCATATTTTTCTAAAAATGGAAGGGGGTAGGATGGCTGCATCCATCCTTCTGGAGCCAGGCTCAATATCTATGAAAAAACACCGTTTCTGATCTGCTTGTTCCCAGCTTCCGTACTTGTAAACTAGATTTACATTGTGTGCACACAGTCGTTGCAAAGAGGTGCTTTCCAAAATAAACCCAGTTCAGCTGAAAAAGTAACAAGTCAAGGTATCATAAAAGATACTTAAATGCTATCACCAGATTTATAAAAAGAAAACTCCCTAGGGCCAAGAGAAGGAGTTTACACATTCTTTTTGAGAAGGCAGTGATCTAACTGGCTCTTCAAACTCTTACTGTCTTCTGTCTGACAAGAGAAGTGTAGCATATATTGATTATATGCTCTGTGTGGAATATTGGCCCTCGAGCCTCTTCTCCTCAGAGTGAAGAAATGAATGTGACCTCTACATTCCTATATCCTGGAGATACTTGTCCTATTCTATGTTAATATACTTGACTCATGTCAATGATATCTTCAACTCATTAGCATAGCAGCTCATCAGCATGTTTCATTAATAACTTAATCTCTGGAAGTCTTTGTAATAAAACTGTAATAAACCCACTATGTGGTGGAGAAAATGACTGAACCTGTTGCTGTGACATCTTTTATCTGATTTCCATTATCAAGAGGAAATCTAAGGAAAGCAGGTTCAGTTACATGTGATGCTTGTGTCACATCAAGACAGAGAAGTTGAGACTAGAAGGGACCCTTGGAAGTCACCCAACCCTCCTGCTCAAAGCACCATCAGCTAGAGCAGGTTGCTCAGGTCTGTGTCCAGTTGGCCTCTGAGCATCTCCAAGGATGGGCACCCCACAACATTTCTGGGAAACTTGTGTCAATGCTTGACCATTTTCACAGTAAGAAAAGTGTTTCCTTATCTTCAGAGAGATGTTTCAGTATGTGCCCATTGTTTCTTGTCCTGTTTTTGGGCTACTGAGAAGAGTTTGGCTCTGTCTTCTTTCCCACAAACTCCCTAACCAGGAATTTATACACAAGGATAAGAACCTCCTCAGCCTTCCCATCTTCAAACTGAACAGTCCCAGCTGCCTTAGTTTCTCCTTGTGTACAGCCTGTGCTGTATTAGCCATTCCTTCCCATTTTCTTTATCAGCAAACTTGCTGAGGGTACAGTAGGTCTCATAATCCTGGTCATTAATGACACTGTTAAACAGTGGCAGACCCAGTATTTACCCTTGGGGTTCACAACTAATGACTGAGCTCCAGCTGGGGTGATCACTACTGATCACAACCCTCTGACCTCTGCAATTCAGAGCTTTTAATATACCTTGCTGTCCATTTGTCTAGCCTATACTCCAAAAGTTTGTCTGTGAGGCTGTTCTGGGAGATGGCACTAAAGCCAACAGGACCAGCCCCCATGCACCGGTCTCCTCTTTGTCCTTTCAGTCACTCATTTCATCAGAAAAGGCTCTCAGGTTTGTCAGGCACAGCTGGCTGCTTGTAAATCCATGCTGACTACTGCCAATCACCTAGTCCTTAATACGTTTGGAAATGTTTTCCAGGAGAACTTGCTCTATAACCTTCCTAGAGATCAAAGGGAAGTTGATAAGTCTGTCTCTCCCTGGATACTCCTCTCTCCTGAAGAATAGAGCAATATTTAATTTCCACTAGTCCACAGGAACTTCCCCCAATGACCATGATCTTTTGAAGATAGGTATGGGTGGTCTTACAGTGACATTGGCAAGCTCCCTCAGCATGTTTGATGAGATTACCTCATATTTTCCAACAGATCCATTGGACTTCTGTGTGTTCAGTTTGTTTAACTGTTCTCTATTTTGTTACTTGTCTAGTATTCATTATTCCAAACCTCCACACTGGTCTCATGGGCTGTGATTCCTGAGGGTAAATCTTATCTATAAAAACCAAGGTAAAGAAGACACTGAATGCCTTCTCCTAACCTTTTGTCACCAGGTTGCCTACTGTGTTCAACACCAGAGCCACATTCTGTAGGCTTCCTTTTGACACTGATTTGCTTGCATTTCTTGCTGCTCTTCATGTCCATTGGTATACTTGGTTTGCTCTGTTTTGGCTTTCCTATACCTGTGCCTGCATGCTCAGACAGTGACTTTGTTTTCCTCCTGGACACCTGTCTCCCTTCCCCCCTCTTTCTTAAGCTTTTTTTTTTTTTTTTTTTTTTTTTTTTTTTTTTTNTTTTTTTTTTTTTTTTTTTAATGTTTGAGTTTAATTGGGACCACCTTGTGGACTTGTGCCATTTTGGGTGGATTTCCTGCACACAAGGATGGACCATTCTTAAGTCTGGAGGACTTAAAACAACCAGTTCTTCTGCATCCATCTTTTGCGCAGAGCTGCCTCCCATGGGATTCTTCCAAGCAGGACCTTAAACATGTTAAAGCCTACTCTCCTGAGATCCAGAGCTGTGGTCCTGATATTTGCCTTGTTGCCTCCTATTAGTATCCCTGGGCAGTTTTTCTTGTTGTCTGTGAGACAGAAGGACCTCGGCATGTCTCATGGGGCTGGTCCTTTTGTGGCTCAGAGAGGTGTAAAGGAGAAATTTTCTGAAACCTCCTCTGCCTATAAAAGATGTGAAACAAGAGCCAGTGACTGGGTGCCACAGTGCTCCATCCATACACACCCAGTAATGGATCATTGCTATGCTTTTCAATGTTCACTGTCTCATTCCTTCTCTCCTTCTCCTAACCTGATCTATGAAATACACCCCACAACTTCTGACACTTCCGGTTACCTCCCTACCTCTATTTTTCCCAACAGTTTCCCAAGACTTCTTAATTTAATCTCTTTTTGCCTTCATTCTTTTGGAAGGGGGCCAGATCATCCAAAATCATCCTAGTCCCAATGAAATCCATATGCGATTTTACACTAACATTTCATCCTTTTATCCTACATTGTTTTTCCTTGGCTTGATAACTTTTTTAACTGCCTTGTTCATCCTTTTATCCTCCCAAAGCATTTATTAGTACATGGTGCACATAACCCTGTGGGCATGACTTAATATATACACCTCTTTTCATTTCTCCTCTGTGTCCTTTCTTTTCATTACTCTGTAACACTCCTTGGTAGCCCACATGCTGACTTCTAATGACTTGTGTCTTAACCCTGATATTATTTTTAATGTCTTTTTTATTTCTTTTTTTAAGAGGAAAGCTTAAGGTATTTATAATGATTTTTTAAAATGCATTTCTCACTTTTATTTATTATCTCTTGTAAACTGGAAGCAAAGCTCTTTTTCTTTATTAATATATCATTTCTATTGTACTCTAGCCTTGTACTGCTGGAGCTGATCTGTCTTCAGGTCTTAAATACTCTCAGATTTCAGGGATATTTGGAGCCAGGATTTTTAGTCCAATCAATCTCTGAGTGTGGGGCTCCCTCTGAATTTTATCTGACATTTATTTATTTTTATTAAAGATTGCCTTCTCCCTCAGGATAGGAAACAACACCACAAACAACAAAACACATATACAAAATTACACAGACTTAGCAAAAAGTTATTTTTATAAATCTGGTTGGATTTGGGGCCATCAGTACTGTCTGTTCTCCTTGTCTTTCTTAATGATGATATAAAGACACTTAAAGAATATTTCTCTTGGATGGGAATCAAGACTCATTCCTCCTGTGAGGTCCAAGCAGATCAACATCAGCATCTCAGCAGAAATTTGCTTGATGTCACCCGACTCCATGGGACTTCATCCATGTCCAGGCCTGTGGAGAAGTCTTGGACTTCTCCTCTTCCATTTTCTTCCAGATCAATTTGCTCTAATTTCTCAACAATCTTATCAGTGCCTGACCCTAGCAGTCCCTCTCGACCTCAATGCCTGAACTTGTTAGCTCATAAAAGGGCAGCAGCTGCTGCCAGAATGTGCCAGTCCCATAAGCAAAATGAACTACTGTTCTTGAATTGTCTTCCAGGCATAAAACCCACCTGGTCATCTTTTATTAATTTCCCCATTGCTTTGTTTAGTCTATCCGTAATTATCTCTGTAAATATTTAATGGTCACTACATTGATCTCTATTGCCATTCTTGCTTTCTTTAATGTCTCAGACTTGCTGAAGAATACAAGAATTATAGAATCAGTTCAACAAATTATGGCCACGAAATCAGCTCCTCAGCTATGCTCACTTCTATAGGGAAGTTTCTGCTACCTTTGGAAAGGCAAATGTTTCCCCCATCCTCCTTTCCTCAATGTTCACTGCTCTATAAGCAGTGTCTTTCTCTCCATTCAGACTTGAAATCCTTATGTGTATTTGTTATTTGCATGGCAGCAGAGCTAAAGAAATTGCCATCTTGTTGTGTCCACCACTACACCAACAGAAACCAGAAAGAAAGTCTCTAAGACAAACACGGAAAAAAAAAAAAAAAATAGAAAAACGGTGTTACCTAATTAAAGAACTGAAGTAGATCTGCCATTTCCCACACTGTTCCCCCCTCCCTGCCTTGTTTTTGTCATCTTTATCTTTTGCCTGCTCTTCAGGTTCTTCTTTCACAGAATGCAAAGCCAGTGACACATCTGACTTCAATTCAAAGTGAACCAGTGAAGGCTTCAGGGCAGGGATTTTCTTTCTCATATGTTGGGATAGCAGTTTGCAAATACCCACCTTCCATGAAGTGTGTCTCCATTCTCAGATAGCCCTCAGCAAAGTTCTGTGAGCATGATTCAGCACTGACTACTCTCAGCAGCATCAAAAATTCTCTGAGTGTGCGTCATTTTCCTTGAATAATTCCTTTTTCTGTAGTGCTGCTTCATTAACTCTCCTAACTGACAAGTTTTACCCTGATCCAAGCTTTCATTTCCACTTTGAAATGTCTTGTTAGACAAGCTTCAGATCCTTCTTACTCTCCTCCATAGCTGTTTTTCACCTATTATTAATGAAATGGTCAGAGTTTAACAATCCCCGTTTTGGTTGCTAATATCATTGCGTGTACTAGAGGCAATATCAGCAGCTATACAGATGTAATTTTATTCAGATCTGCTGTAGGATATGTATAATTTGCAAGCAAAATTGCCCCTTTCTCTACTTTTTCCTTCTTTTTTTCTTCTTGCAGTAATGAAATTCGAATGCTTTGCAGGCTTTACTGTGAGACCCTCTTTCCAGATAATCTTTTTTTCTTGCTTGTGCTCTCCCTTGAGCATTGGTGGCTCTGCAGGAAGTTACAACATCTGTCCGTCTTTTCTGCTCATCTTTGAAACACCCAGAGCAGACTGTGATGGTGTTGTACTGTTTGTTTAATTCTCCTGAACATCCAGCCAGGTGAGAGCATTTTAAACCTGAGCACCTAGATGAAGTACTCTCAGAATTTTATCTTTTGGGTCACTGCCCTGGGCCCTAAAGATGCAAGTTGGCCCACAGTCGCTGTTGGTGGGTTTTGTGAAAAATGTATTTTTTAGGAGCTCTGACATCATGAATTGGCATGACACATGGGGAAAACCTTATAAGGAATCCACAGTGAAAATAGTTTTAGAAAGGCTATTCAGGGTCTTTTTCTAAACCAACATGGAAATCAGCAAAGCATACTTGTTTTGAGCCATGAAAACATAACTACACACTGTACGTTGCAGAGTTGATCCCATATCTCTTCATAAGAGGTGCCAAAGCTTCAGTCTGAATAATTATAAAGCAGACCGTGTTTCATTGGCTTGAAGATTCAAAGTTTGCTTTAGCAGGCAGATTGAAGTGGAGGTGTCAAGCTGGAAAGGGATTCTAGTTTGTGTAGCTTTTCATATACCCCAACAATCTCCAAACACTGGCATATTTTCTGAGACATTTACACTCAGTACACATTAGAAGAATCAAAAAATCTTTCACTTTCAGGTAAGAAACTACAATGAAGGATTGTGGCTTTCAGGTTCTAACAGATAGGGACCAAACTTATAGACCTAAAAACCTGTTCTCTTAAAAGAGTAAACTTTTTTTTTATCCCTGCATTGGCAATCGGTGTTACTGAAGCAATGCCAGGACATAAATACACAGGATTTGTTTTGGTCTGTGTGCTTCTTTCCAAAAATTTAATATACGGGTCCCATCTCTTTCCTAAGGAATTATCATTGCTGGAACGAAGCTTGGATGACCAGACCTGACCTTCCTGTTGGTTTCGGAGGATGGCAGGTTGTTGATGGGACACCTCAAGAAACCAGTGATGGTAATATTGCTTGAAGTCCTCCTTAGCTCACTTTCTAATGCTTGGGATCTCTGGCTCAATGAGCTGATGACAGCTGAACCAGTGGCACCTGGAATCATACGTCCAGTGACAACTTCCTGAGCCAAATAACCACACTTGCCTCAGAGCCTTCTCCTGACTTGTTTCTAAACAAATAAATACTAAAACTCTAAAATAAATCTGTCCTTATTATAACACTGCTCATGATGCCCTGGGACACAAAATCCTACATGAGAAAAGCCCTGATTGGTACAGAAGAGATGTAATCCTGTTGCCAAAGGTGGCTTCTCACATTTTACAGTACTTATACAGAAGCCTGATCAAATTAATTCTCCTTTACTTTATGCAGCCCTAACTAAACTACATGAGTAAGCAGTATGCAGGAGAGAAAAAAAGTGAAAAGTCACTCTCTTTCTTTCCAGACTTTAATTTCACTTAAAATACAATCTTCTCAAATTTTGTAGTGAGATCTTTCTCAGCCTTTGGTGTACCTGAGTCCTCCCAAAATTATCTGTTTTAACCAAAACCAGCTGTAACCAGATTTTAAGCACTTGAGACTTACGGTGGATGTTATAGTGCCGTTGAAGGTACTGAATCACCAGGTTGTTCCAGACTTGAATCTGTGTTATCTACAGGGCTGTTAACAAAATTAAACTTTTTGCTTCTTGGTCAGGAGTTCCTATAAACTACTAGAAGATTTAGTCAAACCCTAATAATACTTTTTCTTTGAGAAAATATAATGTTTTTACACATTTTTAATTTATTTAGTCTCTCACTTTGTCTCTCTTCTCCCCACAGGCATGTACAGGTGTGGTCCAGCCTCTGTTCAAGCCATCAAACATGGTCACGTTTGCTTCCAATTTGATGCTCCTTTTGTCTATGCTGAGGTACATACATAAAAATTTTTACTGCAATGTGTGATATCAGTGAGACCATAGTGAGACAGAAGATAAGGTCCCACTTCAATTTATGGATTGAGAAGCTACTTCATGTCACAGAACAGTCTCATCATTATATTTTGACACACCAGCAGGTGTGATACGGCTCTAATGAATGACAGAGATTTCTCTCATCTCTGCTCCCCAATGTAATAATAAGAAAAAGCTGCTCTGACTTCATCAGAACTTCAGGCTGTGGTCATTTTTCCTTCCAAGATTCAGCTATGCTGAATGGGTCACTGGCTCTAGTTGCTCATTCTCTTTGCTCACCACATTCCTTTTGGCTGCTGTGGGTCATGGAGATCTCACATTGGTGATTTGATTGACAGATCTGAGAGGGAAATATCTCAATAAGGAGATAGAGAGCCTGGTCTGGAGCTTTAACCTCATGCATCACCAGAGGTGGCATGCCTAGAATTGCAACACTGCAGGACAAGTTTCTTTCTAATTGAATTGTAAATGGCTTAGGACAGAAAAGAATGAAGATATTTTACCTATTAAGCATTCTCCTCTCTATTTCTAATGCTTCTTTTGGTACAAGAAAGAAGTAGTAGTGTTCCCCAAATTTGAATGACCTCTATGTAGCCTTGTAAAGCACTGTCTTTCGTTCTGGACCTGTCAATAGTAAAATACATCTCAGCATTTGACTAATTTTAAACATGAAATGTTGATGCGAGTAATTAGTTGGACTTCAAGTCAACGTGTCATTATTTTGGGGGAGATAGGCTGCCTTCTCTTCCTCTCTCTATTTCCATATATCTCAATTTTCTTTCATTTAACTCCATAGGTGAATGGTGACATTTTTTACACAAGGATGGAGAAAAACGGAACCCAAGTGGTAGAAAACGTTGACACAACTCGTATTGGGCAGTTGATTGTGACAAAGGAAGTTGGAGGTGATGGAATGATGGACATTACTGAGGAGTACAAGTTCCGAGAAGGTAAACTGAAATGCCCTGGGACCATATGGATGTAGGCTTATCTCAGTCAGACCCTGGATGATGACTTGGAAATCTCTGTCACTGAGGGAGCTTCATGAAAAGCCGCCAAAGTGCCCTCTGGAATTCTTTATTTGTAACTCCATCCCAGAAATTCTGTAGATGCTTTGATCATAAGGCACAAACAATGCACAAACTTTGCTACTCTGAAATGCTTTAGACTAAGTACATTGTAGTGAAAATAAATGTTAGTCGTGGAGCAACTCAAAACAATTCAAGGCTTTCTGTACAGATGTTTAGATGTATCTTATTCAGGCCAGATGTTCACACAGAATAAACCAGTGTAGCTGTATTGATAAGAAGTCTGCTACATCAGTTTGTCTGATACATCTTTAACACCAACTCTCTTGGTAGCTGTGAAATTCTCCCACTGCTAATGTTACCCAGGAGGGTTCACTGTCCTCATCCACTCATTTCAGCTGCTGCAAACTATGGAAGACACACCCTCATGATCGGTAGGTGGGCTAACACTGCACTTCTGTTTCTTTTCTAAATCTGGTTCTCATTCATTCCTAGGCTCAGATGAGGAGAGACTGGCTCTTGAGACTGCTGTGATGTACGGTGTTAAAAAGCAAAGTATCCAAGATACCACGTACCAGCCACAGACAGATGTTGACATGGACTTCCAGGCACAAAAGGCAGTCCTTGGCAATGACTTTAAAGTCAATATAACTTACAGGAACAAAAGTCGGAACTCCTACACTGCAACTACCTACCTTTCGGGCAATATAGTGTTTTATACAGGAGTCACAAAAAGGGAATTCAAGAAGCACTCTTTCAGTGCCAAACTGCAACCCTCTTCATGTAAGACTTGCATATTTGTTTTCTGTGTTATTAACTGTTGTGTTTTTGGGTTTTTTTTTCCTGTGTTATTAACTGTTGTCAGTGTTTCCACCCATAGCTAGAGCCAATTCTAGTAGCTAGGCATAGGATATTCTATTGGATATCAGAAGGATCCACTCCAGACCCTGGGCTGGATACCACCGTCATTTAAAGCTGAGGCTGTTTCCTTCAGGCTGTTTCTCCCCGCATAATGCTCTTTTACACCAAGCTGCATGTCTGGGAATTGTTATTTTTCTTCTTTACTACAAAAGAAATCAAAGGAGCCCAGGTATTAAGCTGCAATATATTGTTTTTCCTTTCATTTCCTTTATTTTCCTAGCAGCATCTCAGCAAGGGAAGAGGAAGTTCTGATTCCACAGGGTGTCATGTACAGAGACAAAAAGGTGTATTTTTCATCTTACCTGGTAGAAACCGACAAGTTCTGAGTAGATTCAAGTGAATATCTGGCTTTGGAGGACTGTGAGGTTCAGGATTTCACAATTACAGTGATCTAAAAAGTTTATCTGTAATGAGAATGTGCCACGATAGAGCAGGGATATTTTTCAGCTGGGCAGGGACACCAAAGGTGAGTTATCTTTACAGATGCAGCATTTACTTTTCCCAGTGCCCTCTGGAATACAGCAGGGAGATCCTGCCTCCCACTTCTCATCAGAGATGTAGCTCCTGGCAGACTAGCTCAGGAGGCTGTGAGCAGGTTTTTGTACTGCTCAAAGTAGGGAAGAGAGATGTTCTCCTTTTTAAACTTGGACATAAACTCCTGTCAGCCATTACAGCAGGTGTTTAGGACCTGCTGTACTTCCAAGTGCTACCTGGCAGACTCTAGCAACAAGTGACTGCCAATCACTTGTTCTCCTGATAGGCCTGTGTCCTTGGTCAGTGCTTCCAGCCCAGCAAAAGTGATGACAACGTGCTCTTATGGAGATGAAGTAGAGGATCCTTCGCTTGAGTTTGCTGCTGAGAGAGTCAGCAGCCATGGCTTTGCCTTCTAGACACTGCTAATGGCCAAGTCAATCTTTCTGAGTGCAGAAGGAGAGGCAGAACTTTGGGAGCCAAAAGGGTTTACCTCCTGAACTGGTTCTGCTGCTGGATCACAGCAGTCCTGTCTGACCTCTGAGCTTTCTGTCCTGTCTACCTCATCCCTGTGAAACACTGTGAGTCCTCTTTCCTCAAAGAGAACAAGTTTTGTCTCAGTGAGAAGCCTCCATGGAACCATGGTTCCTATCAGACCACAAAAAAAAAAAGAAAAAAATTTTCTGCTTTCTTCCTCACTTTCAACATCATCTGAAACTGCACATTCTATTTGGAGCTGATTATTCTGCAAAAAGTAGAAGTCCACTGATAAAGATCTACTGGTGAAGGTTAATAAAACTTCTACCTCCAGCCTGTAACAAAGCCCTGAGTGCTGCTTGCTGATTCTTTCTAAGTCTGTGGATCATTTCCAGGGAGCCTGGAAATGGGCATTGGGTTGTTTGACAGCAATACATGCTATCAAAAGAGTGTGAGGGTTTATAGTGACTTACATCAGTTACTAAACATCTGATCTGAAATACTGCAAAACTTTTGGAGACTTGAATAGGTACAGTAAAAAAAATCTGTTTCAATAGTCTTGGTCTAAATTCTGTACTACTTCTTTGATGAGGAGAATTTCAGTCATCTTGTAGAAGTGCCTGCTACGTTTTTCTGGCATGGTTCCAGGACTTGTTTGTGTCTGCTCTTGTATCAAAAGTCTGTGTAGGGTATTACTATCTAAAATACAGCTTCTGCAGTGCTTTGAGGATCACCTGGCTCCTCTCTGCAAGAAATGAAATTAATAGATGTTATAACATCACAAAGCATCATAATTCATTTTTTCTGAGTTAAGTAAATGCTAAGAAGAAAGCTTCTTGAAATAGCACTGGAAACTGAATTAAGTGATGGTGAGTGAACGCAGACTGGGGAGAGGGACCTGAAAGAACATGGATTTTTATGTACGTGTACCAAGAGTATGTGCCCATCAGTGCTTCTTGCCAATGAGACATTTTTAAAGTTATTCCTGCTTTTCAAGGTGGGAATTTGCTTATATCTGAGCTACAGTTATCAACCTGTGGGGTACTCTGTTCTACCACAGAGCAAAAACTCCTCACAAATTACACCATTTCTGAAGGTGATGCATGAAATTTGAGCACAAATTCTTTCACCTTTTCCTTGGAAAGAAGTACATGTGGAATCAGGAATAGTGTCTGAGCAGGTGGGCAGTGTGAAGGAAGGTAGTGTGATTATCTGCAAGTGCATGAGAACAATCTGTCAAGGATGTAAAGGGAGGGTACCTTCCAAGGCACCCAAGCAGGATATGTAGGCTTTGTTTACAGCAATTGTGTGTGTGTATATATATATAAAAATGTATATATATATATATGTATGTAACAAAACAAAAAAAATCAATACTAAACAGATGTATTAAAGGCATTCTTTCAGCCCCAAATACTGAAAGGATGAGGCAAACTAAGTTTTCAAACAGGAAACGAATGAATAATTTTCAGAATAATGATTAAAGGAATTGTGTGGGTTGAAAACATCTTTGAGGATTTGAATAGCTTAAACCTTCCAGTGCCTTCAAAGGTGCTCTCACATCTACTGTGTTATATTTAGTTTCCTCTATTTTTTTGTAAAACTGTAAGGCAACTCAGTGTTGTGTCTCCCTTGGCTTTCCCAGATGCGTAAAATGGTACTGACAACTTATCAGCACAACCAGTGCTAAGGCAATGGAAGTCTATTTTTTCCTGCAGTGATTAAATTTAAATAGAAAAGTTTTTCTTTTCTTCCATTGTAAAGTAAATTTCTCCTGGTTTGTAACTAATTTATTTACTTATTTACTTGTCAGATGAGAAATACCTTCCCTGATTTATAATTTACAATTAAGGGTATTATGGGAAATTCTTTTACACAAGATAAAGAGTAAGAGGGAGGGAGCAGGAGCACATCAAGTAAATTTAAGGCTGGCCTAGTAAATCCAGGTCAGGTGGCCACCAAGGGAATAGCTTTGAAACCAAATCAAGGAACTGGTTTTGATGTGAGTGGATCAAAAGAGCGAAAAGGGGTGAATGTCATTTACCCGAGTTCAATTATCTCAGTGTTTACAGCATATGCCACAAGTACAATACAAATAACAGATAACAGTAATCATCATAAGTAACAGATGGGAGATCTTGATGTGTATACTAGGGTTATAATGAATGTTTATAGAGAGAAGAGCTCCAGGTCTATATATTTTGCCTGGTCAGTTAGTTAGCAGGTCTGATTCTCTGCATTGCATTCTCACACCATTGTTGGCCTGAGAATTGCAGTTCAATATAGTTAAAATTAATGATTCCCTGCTTCTCAACTGTCTAGCCTACAGGGACTCATTCCTTCCAATAATTATTGTCAGCAAGCACGTGAGAGCTCTCTGGAGGGCATGCTGGTGACAGGAAGACCTTCTTGCTAAATTTTGCAGCCAAGTCTAGTGTAGAGCAAAGGCAGATATCCAGCCATGTCCTGGAGAGCAGGTGATCTCCCAGGTAGCCTGCATGGGCTCACACCCCCCAGTTACTGCTCTGCTGGCACCCCTGTGCCAAGAAGAGAGGCAAAGAAAGAGCAGGAGTAAATTAAAAGAGCAAACATTTGCAGAAATTATATTCAAAAACTGGTTGGACCTTTGTGCCCAGTAGATATGTATTTCCAGCCTTCCTTCTCATGTATTTTGTGGTAGCACCTAGAAATCTTCAATAGTGACCTGGCCCATGCTGAAGGTACTGGGCAGTGGCTGTGCACAAACCCAGCCCTTGCCCCTGGAAGCTCACAGCCTAAATGAAAAGAGGGAAAAATTAGAGGGGAAAGGTGTAATAAAGAAATTAAGTTAGTTACAAAAAAAATCAAAGTCATTCGTTGCTCATAAGCCACCTTTTTTCCAAGGCATTCATGTAACTGGCATTGGCCATGATGGGAGGAGCAGTTAGTGATTAGATTGCTTCAGATGTCTTTTTTCTTTCCTGTGTATCCCCTCAGCCAGCTCTTTTGACATTGTGATCAAATCGAGCGAGTACATGAGTGACCTGCTGGAGCAAGCCTCCTTTCACTTCTTTGTGACTGCGCGGATCAATGAAACGGGGAAGATCCTGGCCGTGCAGAAGGCGGTAATGCTGGAAATTCCCACCCTGCGGATCAAGGTAGCTCAAGGTTGTGGTGGAAAGATGTGTTCTCTACAAGGGTGTTGCATTTACTTGTGGGGTGGAGGAGTGTGTGTGTTTATGCACATTAGAGCATCTAGCATGGACCTTACAGAGCAGTGGCTGGCTGGAGCGTGTGCGGGTGTATCAGTGCAATATATCCTGTGTTGAGTGTCCCCACACTGCAGAGAGAGGCTGACAGCAGCACTGGCAGTCAAAAGCTGAAATTACCTCAGTGGAGGAAAGAGGGGAAAAGATCAGAGAAAGCTGAAGATACTCAAAGGGTAAGAGAGATTACTCACTCAAGTCACTCAAGTTCTTTAGCTACTTCACAAGCCTATTATATTTAAAGCCACACAGCACAGGGGCCTCTTGCTGAAGAATGAAGGACACTGCTGTTGAAGTGATTTTACTAGGAGAGCTTCTGCAGGTACTGAGGAAAGTTTCTCCAAACTTGAATGGGCAGCATTGATTTGGGACAATGTCTTGGGATTTCAGTGCTTTGCTGCCCCTCTGAGTGTGTTGTCACCGGTGCTCCCTGAAAGCTGAAGCATTTCTGCAGACAATGGTGTGGTACCTATAAAAATGGAGAAGAATAATGCTTGTGATACTACAAGGAGCATATGTTGTATGGCAAAGACAAGCCATTTTAACTTAACTGGGATTACTTTAACAAGCCACTTTAACTGGGATTTAAACTTCTCATTTCATAACTAAGCATCCAAATAAATTGCATTGTTTTCAAAAGCACCAAGCTGTCATCTGCTTTAAATGATGGAATTTGGATCTACTTTTTTCCTAATACTAGGAAAAAATCAGAACACATGTTCAGGAAGCTTTATATAAGCATGAATACAGCTCCATAAAATTCAGGACCTTGAAAGAAATACAAGTTTATACAACTTTTCCCCTCTATATATTTATTTGAACCAGTGCACAAGTTTCCATATAATAATTTATGTAGCAACTGCAGCTTATGCAAAAAAAAAGCTGTTTTAGAGATGTGGATAAAGACTACAGCAAAGTTTGCCCAAAAATCTACTCTGTTTCACTGTCTTTAAAAGTACCAGGATGTTCTGATCCGATAATTGTATTTTCAAACAAAATACTTCTGGTTTGCTGAGCATTTCAGAGAGGAAGTAAACAACACAAGTAAACTCTACTTCAAATACTTGTCTTCAATAACCAAATTTTAAAAGTAATTCTTTCAATACTTAAACAGAACATCTTCTACATCATCTCAGATTTTCAACTTCAAAATAGTTTATCCTCCTTGCTTTTCTGAAGGAAGGATTTTTAGCATATAGAATAGGCTGTTGTCCAAAAGCCATGTTTTCAGGTAAAAAAATAGGCTTCTCTCTTTTCTGTTACTTTGTGATGTATGAAAATACACTGAAATTTTAAAAGGTAGATTTTTAAGGTGTGTGTGTGTGTGTGTGTGTGTGTGTGTGAGAGAGAGAGAGAGAGAGAGCATGTATTGATAGAGGAAATTTTGATTTATTGCTTTTTAAAGAAATTTGAGATAGTTTATCTGTCCAAGACTGTTTATCTGTTCAGTCTTCTTGTCAAGTTTGTTCAGTGAATGCGACTGGCACACTGTATTTCTTAATGTGAGAGAGAAGAATGAAAAAATGTATCTCCGCTGATGTCTTCAGATGCATCTTTGATCTTTCTCTGTTGGCCTAAGGAGATTGTCAGACTCAACAGTTGAAGAAATTACACTGTAATCTAACTTTGAGATCAGATTACAAAAATAAGACCAGCAAATACATATCATGGTCTCTGCTTCAGGTGTGAGACTTTAGGATGATTTTGGATCACACCCAGTGACTTAAATGATCAATTGAAATAAAGAGGTTAGAGGATCTCTAAGCAAGCCAAGATTTCTGAAAACGCCAATGCACTTTCAGGTGGCCAAATGCTGTTGAGAGCTTAGCTGTATCTCCTCCTTTGCTCCAGTCATTTTATTGTTTTTTGGCACAGAGTAATCCCTTAGAGCAAACTCAATACAGCTTTTTCAAAGGTCATACTTCCTTATAACATCACTTTAAATTTATTTACAAGATATTTGTTTTTCTGAGTTATCTTTCTCAAGGCCCTTTAAATCAGTTGCTGGACCATGAAGTGGGCTGCAAGATCAGCCAGCCACAAGTTGAAAACCCTTGCCCGGGCAAAACAAGTACATATATTCTGTGGGAAATGCTGAATTTGCAGTGGGATAAAGAACTCCAAATCCAATGGCATGTAACCATTACTTAAAAACACATTTGCTTGGCAGTCTACTGTTTTCCAGTGCTCTTTTGCTGACATAGGGTTCAGAGGAAAACTGGCCTTCAGGCCTCCATAGATCACATGTGCAAGGTTAGAAACCCTTCAGAACAAGTGAAGAGAATGCAAAAGCAAGGGCAAGATGGGCATGACAATATTGACGGTGAAACCCTGTAGCCTGGGGTTTCTAATTTAGGGTAGTAAGATCTGCCCTTCTCTTCTGGAGGTTATGTCCTGAGCAGATCCCTTCAGTGCTGATGGGGAGCCTGAGGAAAAGGGCAGAACCTGGGAGAGAGTCCCCATTAGCTGGACTCTCCCTCAGTTAGGCCCTCAGCTCCAACACTGTACATGCAGATTTCTGGTTTTCTGTGGAAATGAGAGCCTGCCTCTTGATCTGCCATGTGGTTTGAGGGAAAATTATGAGTGGAAAAATGTGCCATCCAGCAATTTTCTTCTCACTAGACTTCATTTGCCTGGTGCTGTTTTGCTGCATGCTCTGTTCTTCTGCCTTGCCAGTACTGTGTATGTTATTATCAGTTTCTGGTGCACTGTCCTTTCCTTGTCTTGCAGACCAAAGGTGAACTGGTAGCTGGTAAAGAAACGTCTGTGATTGTGGAATTCACCAATCCTCTGAAACAAACCCTGGAGAACGTCACGCTCCGCCTCGAGGGACCTGGCTTGCTGAGAACAATAAAAAAGCAGTTCGGGTAGGGAAGAAAGCACAACCAGTTGGGAGTTTGTCCCCTGCTTGCTCACAGTAGGAAGCTCACAAGAGACACTTAACTAATGCTGTGCTGAGTAATTTAATTCAAACACTCTCTCTGCACTTTAAAATCCAATACACAGGGGAGCTGTAGGTCTCAATAGTCAGTAGAAGTCAGGCTATCCAGAGAGATTGTGAGAGCATTTCATCTGTTCAGTACCAGGGTTGGAGGAATTGGTAGTGTTTGTGGGTAGTTGCTAGTGCAGCCCAAGTTTACTTTTTCAGTGTATTACATTATTTTTAGCACTTGACAATAGCACCTACAAGCCGCTATCACAGAGAGGAAGATTTATCCAACACTTGAAGTGTTTACTGCCGCTTACTCAGCATGTGCAAATCAAGTCCTGTGCTGTTTTTTGGAAAGGGCTTTTCTCCCCTCACGTTAATCATGATTGTACAAGACGTTCAGGTACCTCAGATGATCTTTCCAAGCTCATATCAAGACACAAAATGTGTGTTGTTTGCAGAACCTGCTGGCATAGCTGCGGCTTGTGTGTGAGCACAAAGCTCCCCCCAGTAGCTCCACTGCACAGGGCTGTCCTGGCACACAGGCATGTTCCCAGCACAGGGCACTCCCAGACCTGAGGAAAAGGAAAGCCACCTTCATTATTCTGAGTCACACCTTACCCTGACTCCATGATACCCCTACACTAAGCAAGTTGTAAATCCTCTTTCTGTTTGAGTTCAGTGTTATGAGCTTAGCATTTGCCAAGGGTATATAACGGAGAAGCTTGGAAAATTTTGAGGCTATTGCTTAGTCCTGGGCATCTATCTATGTGGGCTTAGCATCTATCATTACCTGAGCTGATGGTCCCCAGGTGTGTGTAAAAGAAGCTTGAAAAATTGCCTGTGTTTCAGCAGCTGCATAAATTGTCAGCATCCTCTGCAGCCAGCAGGGGAGGTCTGAGCCTGACTGCACCTGGGACAGGGATAAAAAGATCAAAACTAATCTCCAGAGTGGAGCTGATAGAAAAATAACTGTGAAAGGGCAACATACTGTGTTTGCTTTGTGCACATGGTATGTCACAGGTGCTGCTGAGCATGACTCAGCATGGTCTACAAGAGTCACACAAGTTGTGGCAATAGCCCTCATTGCTGTCCAGCTGTGCCAGCCTCCCCTGTTGTTCTGCATCCTTTTTGACACAAAAGCTGCTGTGGACTGCCCTCACCTTCAAGGATGCAAAAATTATCAGGTGCATCAAAGGCACAAGAGTTAGGGGAGAAAAATGACTCATGGAACACACGTCATTTTCCTTAGAGTCACCATGTTTTTCCCTTTTCAGTAATGCCCTTGGCAGCATTGAGAATGGAAATGGATCAGCTTAGTCATTGTGAGATTTAACTTCCCTGACATGAATGTAGGATGCAGGTGATGCACACAGAGGACAGAGCAAGGGTCAGTTGTAGTTTATTTAAATAAAAATCACATTTGTCTCCATGCATTCAAAGTGATAAATGGCTCCAGTGTGGTGATGGTTCAGCATATTATGCAGAATCATTCATCACTGAGTTGTCTCCCAGAAAAATCAGATCAGGGTGGCTTACTCCATTTGCAAAGACAATTAAACACATTCTAGGCTTTCCCCACCCTTCCAACAGCTCCCTATTTACCAGTGACTGTTAAGTATGGGATGGAGCTTTTACAGTTCTATGTGGGGATAAGGTTTTTGGCCTCTGTGTACTTTTCAGGTAGCTTTTCTGTATCACTTGAGTGGCTCCACAAAACTGGTCATGTGTGACCCAGCTGATACAAACTTATTCTGGTAATGTAGTGGCCTGGGGCCTTCAGTCTTGACCATTCATAAAGTCTATATATAGATAAAGATATTGATATTTAGCTATTAGCCTCAGACAGATGAGACCATGAGTTATGGAAAAGCCTTTGGCAGCAGCAATTCTTACACAGGGCATAATCTTTTCATGACAAATGAGAATTAACCAGGCAGTGATGGATAGTGCTAAAAGGATCATAGCCAAGCATAGTTTCACACCAGCAGGTAAGGAATTTTGGGTGTTTCTATATGTCAAAGCTAAGCTAGTATTAGCATTTTTAGTGAGAAGCAACTTTTTTTAGAAACAGGACAGTAGAGAGACTGGAAAAAGCAGGTTTGGTTTCCCAGCACAGCTGTTCTCTTCCTGCACATGCACACACACACACACACACACACACACACACACAGATATATGTGCTATATATGGTGATATATATGATGATAGCACTATAAAGCAAAGATGGTTGTGCTACCCTCTCTCACTGGAGCACTGTGAAGCTGTGGCCCAAAACCCTTCATCCTTAGAGAATCTGACCCCCCAACTGCTCAAGAAGTGTAGTCTGCACTGCAGACTTGTATAATGACTTCTTCACTTTCCATTCCAAGATAATGCCTTGCAGAAAATTCCCATAAACTCTAAAAAGTATTTTACTTTCTTCAGCATATTAAGTCATTGGTTTATCATGATTCCATTTTAGTGGGCATCTGGTGGATGCAAGCCAACGAGCTATGGGGAACAGAATCACTCTCATTAATAATAAAGATAAAAAGAGGGAAAACACTTGCTGGAAGCAGTCTACACATGCTCACATCAAAAATCTGATCTTTCTCTGCTTTTTTTTTTTTTACCTAAAAGTGGGTACATGCCCCAAGGTACCTCTATCTGTATATGCAAAATGCAATGCAGTGCCATGTAGAGATACCTCAGCTAACCTCTAAGGAGCTGGAATACCTCATTTTACCAGGAGCAGGCTTGCACTGAGGAAAATACTCAGGTGGGAGGATTCCAGGCTAGCTCATTTAGAGCTAATTAAGGTTTCTTGTCTCATGGCAGCTTGTGCTGAGCCTGGGCAGATATTTCTGTCCTGACCCTGGCATAGGACATGGCCCCTAAGAACAAAATCCTACCAGATGAGAATTTGAAACAGTTACAGTAGGATAGGCTTGCCTTGCTCTCACTTTGTTCAGTTGTTTTCAGGATTCTGTAGCCATATGAGATAAGAACAGTGAACTTAGAACCCTCTTATTTAATGCTGAGGAGAAAAGCATTCATTTTCTTAAATAGCTCCCCACTACACTGCTTTGTCCATTCCTTCCATTGGAGAAGTTGTATCCCAGCATCCACCAAACACAATCAATCAATCAATAAATATCAGTCTTCAAAATCTGCATACAGAACCTTGTGAAGGCACTGAGAAAACACATAAACCCAATACCTGAGGCTCTCCGTGCATCTTAATTGTAGCAAAAATTGAAAATCAAGAACATTGCAGAATACTGTTGTTTTATATATGAGTTATCAAGAGTCATACATAATGTAAAAGAGTAACCAACAACAGCAGGACTCCCAAGAATACTTTGATTTGTTTGTATGGATATGAAGAAGTCATCTGAAGGGACCACTGGGGAGATCTGCTGATGCTACCCCTGTGGCAGGGTGGTTCAGGGTAGGAGTGACCCACGGATCTAACATCCCATAGGGTGTGCAGGGGAATGACCTGGACACTTGGACTTATTTAACCATTTAAGGAATCACCACCAGGCTATATGCTATAATAAACAGGAAAAATGGAATTATAAACTAGAAAAAAATAAATGTTAGCTATAAAGAAGGTCATTCTGAAAGTGATTGTGAGAGGAAGTGACAGAAGGCAGAAGAAAATGGATTCATTCTGGAAATTTAAAATTAGCCTGGAGGAAAGGCTAGAAAAGGCTTTAACAGGGTCAGTTCTGAGAGGAATAGAAGATGGAGAGGGTAATTTATATGACACTTATGAGAATGAGTGAAACATAAAAAATTTGAGACATGTTATACTATCCACCTTCAGTTTCTCCAGTTGTTTGTCAGGTTGAGAGCACTGTCTGACTGACTACAATATTGAAACTTTTTTTTTATTCAGGAGAGTCCCGATGAACTCTACATTGACCTGGGAAGTAAAATTTACCCCAATGCGACCAGGTTTACGAAGACTGATTGCAAGCCTGAATTCTGATGCTTTGAGGCATGTGTATGGTGAGCTGAATGTCCAGATTCAGAAACCTTGAACCAAGGTGCTGCCTTCTTCTCTCATTTAGCTATATTTAAAAATATCATGGTAGATATTATATGGTGGCTGATGGAGAGGTATAAATCTGCTTATTGTTATTTTAGTCATCCTTGTGCTGAAAAAATTTGATAAAGCAAACTAATTGGTGTGACTGGGGAGAGCATAAAAAAGCACCTGGATGCTGAATGATTTAAAATTAGCTATATGTAATTAAAGGCAATTCTAGGTCATATTATTCCTGTAGTTCATTTATATTTATGGTCTTCTGCATTACTGCTGCAAGGGAATTTGAAAAGCTCCATTCACCAAAGTAATCTGAACTTTAGTTTTAATTAAGGCCTGGTATTTCGCTGAAAAGGGAAGGAAAAAATAAAGAACCCAGTGTTATAAATTCTTAGACTGAATTACACAACATTACAGTAGATCATTCAGGCTGCAATAGAAACAGGTATTTCTAGCTAAAGGGTCTGCTTTATCTTACAAATTAATAATGTTCTGGTTCATGGAGAGCTCACTTTGCTGGAAGCATCTCTCAGGATGTTTTATCTCCAGAATATTCTCAGCCCCTTGTTTCATCTTGTGACTTCCCTGTGCTTTTTCTCCTACTTTCTCATGTCTGCAGGCATTCACACATATTCACTTCATACCCTCATCAGACCCTGTATGCAGTTGATATGGTGTTCTTCTATTTTGCTGGGCGAGAATCCAGAATTTTTCTGCCTCTGCTCAGAGTTTATCACACAAAACCTGCACTTGCCAGTCATCTCTTGTGTAAGATGTGTTCTCTCTTCACCATTCTCTGCCTTTTTTTCTCTTCTGGGCCCACTCTGTAGACCTGTCTCCCACATGAGTGTGTCAGGAGTGTTTGCTGTCCCAGGGCAGTCCAGGCTGGCAAATGGGGTGAAGGACAGAGGAGTGGAGCAGGGAGCCAATATTCTGCACTGGAGCTGGGCATGACTTTAGACTAAAAATATGGGTATGATTTTAGATTAAATCATGCCTGAAAGTTCCCAAGAATCATGGCTAAAGCAGAATGAAGACCTGTTACATGAGTAACCCCAGAAATACTGGGGGACAGGAACTCATCTGAGAAAGGAATAAAGATGTATCCTGAGAGTCAGAAACTTACAGGAGCCACAGCAACTCCTCCCCTCTGGTCAAAGTGTGTGTATAAGAACAGCACAGGGGAGCCAGTTGAGCTTCTAAAGTCAAAAGGAACCTCTTACTCTTTAAACCCTGGAGCTTTACTGGATGGCCACGTGGCCTCAGTGAAAAGCAAGGGAAGTGCCTTTCCTTCTGCTCCTCTTGTTGCCACATATTGCCCATGGTATCTCCTGCAAGACTTGTAACCAGCTGTTAAAATCTTGGGAGAGGAAAAATGCAGCTGCTATTTTTACTAAAGTGTGGGGAACAAAGCGAAAATTCATACCACCTCATATACTCTGGGAGTACCCCAGGATCCAGGAAAACCAGACTTTTGGGGGCTTTCACTTCAGGCATGGACACACCTTCATACAGCTTATGTGACCACATCAGAAACTTTGCAATGTCAAAATCTCCCATATAAGTCCTGTGGGGTAGAAGAGACTGAACAATGTATTGTCAGCGCAGAGTGACAATCTCTGTTAGGTAATTAAGCAGTCTTACCAAGGTCTACATCTTCTAATAAAATTATCAATTTTGTGCTCTTGCATATAAACCTGCTTTCTATTCCAGGCATTTTATAAATACAGTGTAACAAGAATTCAAAATAAAACTTGTCTGATTGAACTTGTGTGTTGTGTTCTGTGTTTTGATCAGTTACATCTACATAGTAGCACTGTAGACACCAGTTGCTGCATCTTTGTTGTAAAAATTTAAAAATGCACTTCTGAGACATGCTAATAACAGTGTCTTTTTTGGTGTTAAGGAGAAAAAACTTATATTTATTTAAATGAAAAAAATTACAGGCTAATTTTAACTGTTTTCTTTTGGTTTTCCTTCTGTTGCAACAAATGGCTACCTAACGAATTGGAGAAGGTGATGATTTCCATAGAATATCACTAGTGTCAGGAAGAAGAATCCCTGGAATTTGCTTTAACTTGTCAGATACTATTAAGGCACTGATTTGCCCCTAATGAAACCTTACCTATGTCCTATTTTTAAGGAGTTCTTCTCTCTAATTAAATATTTCAAGTCATTTTACTAACAGAAATCAAGCTGAATGACCTTTGCCAAGAGACAGGAAGTATTTTTTTTTTATACTTTATAGAGGGGTATACTGAAGCCAAGTGATGGCTGGGAACAGAGACCAGGGATGTCAGCAGCCCTTGTCACCACCAGCCCGCCCAGTGTGCACAAAGATGCTCACAAAAACCTAAGGACAAAATGAGGATGGCCTCTAGGATTTCAGTCAATCTCCAGCCCGTGCATGGGCTGTCACATGAAACACAGGTAAAACCTGACTGAAGAAGCTGGGAGTGCTGTGATTGCACTTTAGGTACATAGGGTGTGATCAATAAATAATGAGGACAAATTGGCAACCTCATATAGGGAGGAGCTCTGAACCTGAGTTATAGAGTTCAAAGTCTCTTTTTAACTGGACTGAACTTGGGTCCTCAACACAACCATCGTAGCTCAGAGATGCACTGGGGAGGAAAGAGTCCAAAACCAAACATATGCTTCCACAGCTCTCACAGTCCAGCAGCTCAGAGATGCTAAGTACAAACAAAAATCATTCCTGAAACACATCTCATTTGTTACCAACTTGTTACATTCAAGCTGTGGGGCAGGTTGCTCCAACAGCCATCAACTTGTCACATTCCAAATCTTACTGTGATTGAAAGGAAACACATCTTACATGCAGACTGGGAAGAATATATTGTTAGTCTTGTTAAAGATAATCTAAGCAGAGAATTATTAGTAGCTGAAATAACTAGGATGGAATTATATCTTGTATCTTTTTTACAATTATACTGATTATACTAATTATAGTCCAAATTATATTAGGTAAAACTGGTACACAGAGACTTTATAGCATACTCCACTTTCTCTGCTTTTTTATGCACCTCTACACTGCCCCTGGGATGTCTTCAGTCTGGGTGGGGGCATGTATAACAGCAAGTCACCAGTCTCCCAAGTCCTCCACCAAGCAGAGTCTGATATTAGTGGGGAGAGTTTACCTTCACTTCATTGGGATTAGCACAACAGAAAATTTCTTCCTTGTCACCCTATGATGCATGAGAGGTCATTTTTACAGACTTCTTGTACACTCCACATCTTGTTCTTTTTTTATTAATTATTTAGCTACACAGTAGATCCTAATTTGCTACATGATGCATTTTACATGTGTTGGGTAATCATTGTTTGGTGGCCTTTGTTACATCTAGAATTTTTCTTACCTCCTAATGTTGCATGCTTTGACAACTACTGGTGAGCTACCTGTAGCCTGAGGCCTCCCAGATCATCCTACACCCACACTGTCAAGGCCCCTGTGACCATCCCATCCCAGTGAACCTATAGGCTGCATTTTATTTGGAGGTCATAAACAGTTCATTTTACAAGGAATAACTACCTGCTCTTACTGTCTACTAGTTACAGAAAGGACATATATCAACAAGCATTTCACCATGCAATTGGATAAAGCACAGCAAAACCTAAAAGAAACCTCGTAGTAGATACCAGGGTATTAGATAATTGCTCTTACAGGTAAAAAAACTTGACAAAAACCAGTGCCTGTGCTGCTAGGTTATCACCAAGCTGTGACCTTTCACAAGCAATGGTAGCATCTGATTTGTGCACCAAAATGAGAGAATGACTGAGCATTGACTTTTCTAGTGACTGGTACTACCAGTGATAATTGGTTTGAACTGAAACTAATAAATAAACACTACCAAATCAGTGACACATGTGGACCACTGGTGCTGGGCACTTTCCTTCCTGCTATGCCATTTTCTCAGCTTATTGCTTTCATATTTGTTTTTCCCAAGGAGAAGGCTGTAGCTTATGGTGCTAACTTCTGAATTTGAGTGATGGCACAACAGAGGAAGATAATGGAAGACAACCAGATCAGAGGAGGTGGGAAAACCAGAATTAATATCCCTGTTATGAAAGAGGAAAGTTTAAAGCATATTGTAAGTGTCCATGGAAGGAAAGGAATTGTCTTGTATATTGGAGCTGGCATGATAGCTGTATGAGTAAGGGAGAGATGAGTGTGTCCTATGAGGAAAGCCAGGCTGGGCTCAGCCTTTTCCATAAGTGACCTGCAGCCCGACTCCAACAGGGTTGTGCCTGTCTGGTCTCCTCAGGATTAGTCTGGGAATAAAATGGATCCCTTGCAAATGCTCATGCAGCTCCTGCTCTGGTTTTGGCTACCACAGAGTGGACACAAGGCCCTGCCATATATTGGAAGCACCACTCAAAGCCACAACAAGACATAGCAGGATGTGATTGATGGGGTGGGGAGGAGGTCATTATGCAGCTGGCATCACCTTCAGCTTGCCATCTCCTGCAGCCATAATCTTGGCATATTGGTTGTGTGACTGTTTCCTCAGAATCCACTGACTTATGAAATGGTATAGATCAAGCTTCCAAGCTGGAAGTTATAAATACATTGGCTTACCCAAAAATCTTTTGAAGTGGATCCAACAGCGGGCAGATTGCTGAGACTCTTTTGCCTCCAGGTGTGAAACAGGGGACACCCACAAAGTGATGGGGGAGGAAGAATGAGCACTCCCACTGTCTACTAGGTAACATTTTGTTCGTTGCTGTGTGAGTTGTGAATTATGAATAAGAGAGCTGAGAGTTGGAAACATCATGAATTAAGTGATGAATCAGTAAATTGGCATGTTAGACTAGTTTGTGCAAAGTTCAAAGTGTCTGTTTCCTTTCCTAGTGTGTTCATAGAATAGAATTTATGTATTAATTTTAATACATTTTCCTGTAATTTTGATCAATCCAAATGAGTCATGACCACCCTAATGGAAGGAGTGGGAAACATGTGGTCTAGTGAAAACTGTGGTAGCAATGAGCTGTGTAGCAGATGCATTTTGCTTATGCAATAGGAATATCCTGGTTGAGCAGAAACACAATGTAGAATCTCTGTTTAGTAGCTTTAGTGCCTCTTTCTTTTGTGATCTTTGAGAACTTTTTTAGATTTTGGCATCTACCAAGGCAATTCCCAGGTGCTCTACCAACAAACACAATCAAACATCTCATATTTACTTTGAACATCCTTCTCCCTCTGATCTCCTTTGACATCCTGTGTCTCTGGTACTGGGAGAATCAGAAAGACCTTCTTCCCTCTCCAACATGAGACTTACAGATCCATAGACTTCTGAGCTGCATTTCCTGCACATCACATCGTCTTCAGATTTAGTCTGCCATTTTGTGCATGGAAACTCTTCCATGCCTGTAATCAGTCATGTTTCTCTCCTCTGAACTTCCCCCAACATTATGTCACTTTAAGTACCATTTAAACACAGCAGTTTTAAGCATCTACATTTTGCAGAGGACACTGCTAATGAGTGACTGGCCTACCTGTGCAGGGAGAATGTGGGTCTCTTGGGACCCAGACTCATTAGATTAAACCCGGACTCAACTGTGGTTGAAACAGATTCAAAACCTGCCCTCATTGCACGATCTGTGCCATAAAGGTTGAACACATTTTGGGCTTTTGCATGCATTGTTTCATTAAATACCTCTATAATGTCACAGAAGTATGACTGCCCTTGAATAGACCACGGATCATCTTTCTACAGCAGTGTATGAACAGTAAGTAGGGCATTAACATTTGAAAATCAACTGATCTTTTTCATCACTATGTAGATTCATAGGACTATGAGATGTACTTAAATGTTATCTGCATGCTGCTCTTCTTCAAAGTAAATATGCCTCAGAATCTCTGTGTTTGTGATGCTCTTTAGGTTGTTTTATCTGATTACAAAATTCGCCTGCTTGGAAATAACCTGCAGAATAATAGTGAAATGCTGCTGTGAACTTCAGACAGCTGCAGAGAAAAAAACCTCACAGAGTAAGGGGTAAATCTAGTGAGCTGTAACTCAGTTTTAATGTTCTTCAGCTATATTTGAGTTAGTAAGTTTTACAGGGGCAGATCTTTAGAGTGAAGCCGCTGGCACTGAGTTCCCAATAGCTACACTGTATTTTGGAGGATTTATATTAGACTTGCCATCTCTGGTCTGAATGGCTGTGAGCCCTTGGAGAACCTTTTGTTGCACTCTTCAATTCAATCACTCTTCTCTCTTCAATCAACACAGACAAAACTGAGCTGATCCAATATGTGCTCTTAGATCACTGTGACACAAACTAAAACACTGTAAGCCATCTTTTCAAAAACATGTTACTGGTCAGAAGATGTGAGGGATGGTCAAGAGCTCAACATCTATGACAGCTGCACAGCAAAGATCTGCCTGGACAATGCGATCTGAGAGCATTGAAGCATTCAGTACTTCTCTGTGTAGGTGTGCTGGTACAAAAATTCCCACAATACCACCGCTCACTCCAGCAGGACGTACAAAAAGTGCACCTTCAGAAGTAATGGTAGGAATGCTTGGTAGTCCAGTGTTCAGGAAAATATTCTCTAGTCTCCCACAGGTGTGGTTTTGTATCAGCAGAAATTGGTAGTACTCTCTCCAGAGTGGCACACTAACCCTTTGTGATCCCTAGATCCTTGTGTGATCTTTATGCTGATCTAGCTGTATCTGTGCTTGTACCAGGATGCAGGCTTTGGGAACTGATCTCCTTTTAACCAAATGCTGTGTACTTCACTAGTGATGCACACTGCCTCCAAATCCCCCTTGCAGCTGGAAAAGTTTGCCTTGTCGTTTGCTTAAGTTTGTTGGGTTTTTTGTCCTTTACAGAACAAACAACTTGAGCCAATTTAGGGACTGTTATAAGGATGATGTTCCAAAGCCTCTGCTGCCTAAACAGTTTAGTTTGTAGGAAGACATTTTCCTTTACTAAGATAAGCTTTGCACAGGGCCATTATAAACCCCACTGCAACTTGCTGATGACTTATTTTCTGCCTTTCAACTGGTTTAAGTTAGGTAGCCACAGTTTTTGCAATATAAAGCAATACTTTGTGCTCCAATCAGCTAGTTCTGGAAGAGCTTTTAAGTAATAAAACCTATTCCCAAAGCTCTGTTGACCTCATCAGCATTACTGGTGCCCAAGAAAAAGAATGCCTTTGCATTCAGAGACTTCCCCATTCAGCACTGGGGAAGTGTCATAATCAAACTTCAAATTAACTTGCATCCAACTGTGGTTACAATTGAAACTGTGAGGTTAAGCAAATGGGAAAAACCACCATTTTGAGGAAAAGGGGGGAAAAAAAGAAGACTTCAGGAAGGGGATGTAGAAATTTAAGAATGTAAGAATGTAAAAGAACATCTACACGTGATTTTTACATATTAAGAAATTGAGTAACAGGAAGCAAATACAACCAGGGACAATGTTGAGGGGGAGAGGCAGAAGAGGCTGTGTCTAGAACAACACAGACATGCCAGAAGGCAAACTAATTATGCCACTTTCTGAATCTGTAATTCCTGTCAGCAAGTGGATCTTGGATCCTATATATAACTGCTCAAACAAACAGTGGTCAAATATCTCTTCCTGCAGCAGGAAAGGGACTTTATGGCTCACACCCCTTCTTGGGTGCTTTCATCCACAACAATTTGTTCAGCCCATGGATCTCCTTTGCACAAAACCTGTGCCTAGAAAACAGGTGCTCAGAAGCAAAGCATGGACTAAACCAATAATGATGGTGGGCCACAGCTTCAGACTAAAGCCTTCCAAGATTTTAGCATCCCATTACCCCTGGTTCTGTCTGGTTTGTCCACAGTTGGTAGCTCTGACCAGACAGGTCCAAGCATGTAAAGACACTCTGGGAATTTTTCTTTTCTAGGCATATGCCTTACCCTACTTGTGCTGGGTCTATGTAGATGACATTAGCAGGTGACAAAGCCAAGTGCTCAGAAAGAGGAATACGTGACTGATAATAAGTCAGCCCCTTTGCAGGGTGGTCATCACCACTGTATAGACCAGTTACACACTTTTTTCCACAGGGGGAGTGTCTCCCTTGGCCAGGATGGATGGTGAGGCTGGGCAGGAAAGACTATGATCTGAGTGTAGCCCCTGCCTGTTGGATCCCAATGTCATTCCTGCAGAAGCAAGGAAAAATGTAGTGGATAAGGGAAGGGATCAACAGGAGAACAAGATGAAGGCCATCACTATTTAGGCTGTGTGTGCCTTCACTGGCAATGCACTCCTCTGGTGATGGGGTGGTGGGTCTCTTTGGGATGGGCAATCAGCTGTTTGTGGCTCTGGAAGATGGATTGCTGGCACAGGACTCCTGGGTGCAGGGGTAACCAACACACTGGTGCCCACATCAGGCTAATCAGGGTCCCCTGCTGAGTCCATTAAATGTGGCAGGGAGTGTGACTCCAAAAATCAGCTGTTGATTGAGCATCTCAGTTTTACAGGCAACTTTGGGTTTCCCACCACCCTGTAAGTTGCAGAAAGGTGCAATCATGGTATGCAACAGAATGCCTGTGAAGAAAGAGTAAATCTGCTTTCTGAGTAGGGCTTGAAGAGCCAGTGGGTGGGAAGAGCAGGACAAGCTTGGGTCAAGGTGCTCCTTGACCCCTTACCCCAGCCCTTTCACTGCTTCCTTGGCCTTGCTGAACTTAGGGCAGAAATTAGAGACACATTGAAGAGCCCACAAAAGAACAAAAGCAGGGGATGTCATAGTGCTGAAGGGGATAAAGCAAAACTCCCATCCAAGATTCAGGGTATTGTACTGGTGGCAGGATCCCCCTTTTGAAACTCCTGTGGCAACAGGTGCTTGGGGCAGGCTGTTTGTGGGAGCAGCTTGAGAGTGGGAGTATCCCATGCTGCTTTCAGTGGGACTAGAATGGCTGAAGTGATGGGCCACTGCAGTAACCAAATTTACAATGCCTTAATTGACCAGTTCTTATAACTCTTTTATTTTAATGATTTGTTATATTAATTGATCTTGCATATCTGGGCAGTTGAACACTTTTATTTTCCAGTAGG
Source organism: Aegithalos caudatus (assembly GCA_013389925.1). Lineage (NCBI taxonomy): Eukaryota > Metazoa > Chordata > Aves > Passeriformes > Aegithalidae > Aegithalos > Aegithalos caudatus. The sequence continues at coordinate 619,819 of WEIU01023033.1, read as the reverse complement.
ATCAGGGCTTTATCAGGAAAATCCTGGTGGGCCTCCTTAGGGAAAGTCACCAACACCAAAACTGATGGGCCTACAGTGTGGGGGACAGTCCAGAGGCTCTCAGGCCTTAAGCCCCACACTGAGCCTACCAGCCTGGTGCTTTGCTACACCATAAACCATGGTGATGGGGTTGAAAACTGGAATTAAAGGTTGATGTGGCTGGAAGGTAGCTGAGATTAGTTTGGTAACTGCCTATACGAGCAGATACCAGAAATCCATTCTGCTCGCCTTTGCTTGGCCCCATCACAGTCCTCAGTGAGGGGAGAGAGTTTTGACTTTGTTCTTCACCTCTCCATCCCTTGAAGATAAAATAATACACATGAGGAAACACCAAATAATAAAAGATAATCATGTTTTTCCACTTCCTTTTATAATTTTGTGCTTCGTTAATTTTGAGCTGTATTGTTGATGTCTGGCTGGGTTAAAGTAGATCCATTTGCTATTGCAGTCCACCCTAGTAGGTTCCTGGTAAAGGACATGGGCAATGAAGTCAGCTCCAGGAGCTCGTCCTAGAGTACACCAGAAAAGATAAAAAATAACACAAAGAAGAGGAGATAAATCTTCTTCAGAGGTCTGGGTGTTGCTTTTCTTGTTGTCACTTATATTGACTATAAGAGATTTCCAAATATTAACTAGAGAATCAAGGGGAATATTGGGAATAAAATCAGAGAACCTGAACAAGGACCATAGCTCCATACTATAGGAATTAACTAAACTTGTTCCTGAAGCCAGAGAAAGAGGGAAAAATTTCTGAGGATCTGTCATTTGCCAAGGGACACAATGATGTCAACAAGATAGAGCTGGAAGGAATTCAGGATAAAGTAGCTCTGCAGTTGATTTTTGAGCAAGTCTGTTCTCTGTTTTGTGTCCTGTTTTACAACTGGGATGGGTTCACACTGCTTGCTAGCATTTCCTGAAGCCATAGACCAGAGATGAACCACAGAAAGTGATCCTCAGAGAAACCACTGCTCTCTTAAAAAAAAAAAAAAAAAAAAAAATTGCACTTGCTGGGAAACAAAAAATGGGGAGAAATAATAGATAAACAAACTTTCAAAACATGAGACAATTCTTACTTGGCTTCAAATTAAAAATTGTATGATGATCAAAAAGTCATAAGTTATTTTTCATCCCAAAGGCTTAACATGGGTTATAGATATTAAATATATATATAAATCAGAAACATGGCATTATTACTCCAGGTTATTATAAATCATGTATCTAATGTAGAAATAGATAGAGGAGTTAAAATTGCTCCATATGTAACATTTCCAGCAAGAACCATCCCAGATGGTTGCTTCTGATGAGGGTTGATTTACAATGAGATACAGGGCTGTCTTTCAAAGGTACTGAGCAAAGGGAGCTTGGCTCCTGCTGACTTCAGTGAAAGCACATGGTCCCTCCCAGGAAGAGGCATGTCTTACCAGAACACATACAGTACCATTGATAATGTGCCAGCTTTTAAACTAATCAATAATAACTATGTTTTGTTGTGTTGTAAAGGCAGGTTAAAGTAATATATGAAGCAGCTGCTGTGTCAGGGTTGGACTGGCTTACATCAGATCTTGGTTTGGCTTTGTGCTCTGTATTGACTAAAACATAGTATTTGATTGCAACAGCGAGATCTACTTTTAATTAGCCCAAGCTGGGTGCTTTTATGCTGGGTCTTTGATAAATTTACTTTGATACTAGTGTAAACACTGAACCCACCATTGCTGTGTCATCTTTGACTCAGAAATTTCTCTTGAGAAGAACATCAGTTGAGCATTTCTGTGTGACAAGCACAGAAAATCAACATCTCCATACTCCAGCCAGGTTTTCTCATTTCATCAGAGACCAACACTTTTACTACTGCATCAGCCTTGAAAATACTTTCCACCTGTTTCCTCTATCAACACTTTTTAAAGTCATCTTATGCATCTCACTATGCTGGAGGCTGATCCAGAATGGCTCAGAGCGATGTGGAACAACATAGTAATACAATATTTGGCACCCAAAAGTGCAATTTTTGACACTGTACATACAGCGATGTTTTGATTCCTCTCACCCAAAATTAGCCACAGCTCTAACTGCTTAAAAGTTTGTTTCATTCTATTGCCACAATCTTGATGATTTCCTACTACCTCTGAGTCAGTCACTTCAGTAGATAATGATTCTAAAGCATTGCCTACTCTTTTCCCTTTAAACTGATCCACTGATTTTTGAAATATTAGCACATATACAGGTTGTTGTTGTAAAAATGAATCAACTTTGTGGTAAGGTACATTACATAGCCTGTAGCCTGAATGTTAAAGTGGTTCCCTGGAGGTCTGATGGGAAGATCTGTAAGAGTTTTGAGGTCCAAACCTACCTCTGCTTGACTCAGTAGCCTTGAGTACATTACTGAAATCCCAAACAACTCAAACACCAGGCACTGAGGTGTAAAGGCAAGAGCATCAGAAAGCCGAGGGTCAGTGCTTCTCTCTTGCCATCTCCTCATTGCAAAAACTGCATTTATTTTATCTTAGAAGGTTTTCCAAGTCATTCAATTTAAATGCTTGGGCACCATCAACCAGAATGCCCTGGAGGTCTCCATGCACATGAATTACAGACATACACATGCATGCTCACCTTCAGGCATCTTCAAAGCACTCACATATCCAAGGATGTTGAACCCTGGTCCTTTAGAATGTATCAAGTTGATAAGAAAGTGGCCTACTTCTTCTTTTTTTTTTTTTTTTTTTTTTTTTTTTTTTTTTTTTTTTTTTTATGTCTGTTCATGAATGTATAAAGGGCTTTCCAAGAGGTACTGCGAAGAAATAGTCTAATGTACCACATGGCAATAATCAGGCTAAGGGTTCATAGAAGCAATAACAGGATCTGACCACTTTCTACAGGGTTAATATTTTTCTGATAACTGCAGTCTATACCATGGCCTTTGTTGATCATTCTTCCTCTTTCTCTGCAGTGCACTTGCCACAGAAATCCCTGCCCAATGTCTCCATGTGGGCCCAGGGGTACACTTAAATATCCCTTGCATGAGAATTATCATCTGGGATGGAGCCTTTTGGGTTTGGTGCTCATTTACTGAATTCCCTGTGCTAGCAAACATAATATGCAGAATTCTTGCCTGTGCTTTAAAGACCTGCTTACATCTTAAAAATAACTTTTTAGAAAACAATTCTCCTTTACCTTTTCCCCTAAGCCAGACAACTCACTCATGTCCTGAGTTATATATATCTTTTTCCCTCATGCTTTCCTAGTAATGGTAGTGGTATTTTTCTGGGAAAAGCTTTTTACTTGTCAACAATTCCTCCTCTCCTGCAGTTAATTTCCTCATTGGGATTACAGTTCTCTGCAATATCTTCATTGATTTCTTCTGCAACTGTTAATAAAACTTAGTTCTTTATACATAATTATCTGTAAATGTAAACTGGCAGGATTTTAGAAAGTGACTAGCAATCTCTGCAAGTTCATGCTGCAAGAAAGCTCATTTTCCTAGAGAATGTTCCTCTGCCTTCTGAAAATAAGTTTTGCCCTCTAAAGTGGTTCAGGCTGCATGCACATAATGAAGCTAACAAGCACCTACCACTCACTGGCCTATGAGCCTGAGAGTGGAGTTTCATGTCCAGCTCAGCACACTGGAAACAGGCGCAGCATCTCAACCAAGGCTGTGCCTCCAGTCCACTCTGCTGCTTTCACGATGGCTGCATGAACCTTTGCAAGGCTACCACCCCAACCTGCCCCCCCAGGCACACCTACACCTTCTCATCCTCCCATACAAAGCCTTCAACACTTAACTTTCAGCTGGTGAACCTGCTAGCAAGGTTCCCAAACAGATGGCAAGTCTCGCGCATGAGACAAATTTCTATTTCTAGCCCCATTTTGCAGAGCACAAGAGCTCTGGAAGAGGCTTTCTCGCAGCCTCGGAGTGAAATCACCAAGTTGAGAAGAGCAGACGGATGCTTGGACCTCTCCAAGTGCCATTCTCCAGCCCTGAGGCCAGAGTGGGCTCTGCCCTCTTAATGAGAGCTCTGCTGCCCTTTCAACCGCTGCTGGCCAGCCACCCCTGGAGCTCAGGCCATCAAGCAAGCCAGCAGCCATGCTTTTAAAAACTGAGTGGTCACAGCCCATGAGAGATTAATTTTCAGGCTGTGTCTGGCCTTCAGACATGGGTTTCAAATCCCTGCATTAGGCTGAAAACATGCAGCATAAAAGGAAAAAAAGGTGACCAGAGTACAAATGCACATTGTCCAAAGTGGAAAGTTGATCTCTCCTCTAATTTTTTGGTTCTTTTTTTTGTTTTTATCTGGCTATCTGACATATTGAAAGAATCTCATGTGAGGGGAAGTGGTCTCCTTCCCTCTCAGAAAGGGAAAGTTTGTGGACACTGCATACAGTGATAGATTTATGGTATCTCCAGTGCCTGGAAAGTTGATTTGCTTGTGAAGGACAGCCAGGCTGGAAAACAGTGAGAGATCCTTGATCCAAGGCATCACTGCGACCCCCAAAGGAAGGGTGGATGTCCTTACCCTCTCTGTACAGCATAAGTGGAGCAATAAAAAGGGAATTGCCACACCAGGGCTGGGAGAAACCATCTGAGACAACTTCCAATTTTTCAGGCAGAGAGAACAGCAATGAAGATCTGGAAAGGAGGGTGTATTTAGAGTTTCAGGTGCAAGAAGCTGTTGGGAAAGCTTAGAAATGAGTGGTTAAAAATCTCCTGGGTAGGCAAGAAACACAGGCTGTTGATGACTTTGGCCACCACATGTGAATGGATCCACTGGTTGGACACTCTGGGTGTGGTGACTCTGTGTGCAAAGCAAAACACCTGTATTATGGTGGCTTTGAAACAGGTGTCTCGTGGGAGTGGATTCTTCACAAACGAGTTTTTTGTAGGTTGTTCTAATAAATCAAGAAAGAAAGCATATTCTGACCAGCAATTCCTTGTTATTATTTCAGCTAACTGCGAACTCTGCTACTATTTTGGCTCAGCCACCTGCTCACAAAGCTTAGTTTGTTGCTAAGTGTCAAAATACCCTAAATCAGAACTGGTGTCTCAGCTAGCAAGCAAGCAGCAGTAACACTAATGAGTCTGCAACATGATTTACATTTAGGATCTCAGTGCCTGCTACTATAAGAAGAGCAATGATAAGAGACTAGGCAGTCTGCATGAGCTTAAACAGAAAAATCTATCACAATTATGATCACTTTTGGGAAAAAACCCCACATGTTCAGGGGGTTTAGAACATTTTAGTATCCAATATCCTCCTCCTGAATTACTGAAACTTTATATTCATGCTGACTAAGGAAATCTTAAGGCAGTATTTTTCAGACATGACCCAGAAATATCTTTTGGACATTGTAGGGATTTTTGTTTTTCTGTTTTTGACTAGGAATAAGTATTATTATGCAGAACAAAGCAAAGGTATGTGTAATTTTGAAGTATTTGACACTAGAAGCATTATGGTCAGGTCAGAATTTGGCTATCAAGATGTTTGGATTATGGCAACGCACCAATTTGTTCCTTCTTTGTTTGCTCTGCTTGGCTCTGGCTATGCTCTAGTCAACAAGGATTGGCTGCAAATCTCATTACCATTGCTGGAAAATGTTCATGTGTGCAAGGGATGAGGCTCCAAACACCAGAATATTCATCAGCAGTGATTCAGAGACCAAAAGACATTAACTCATAACAATACAAATGTGAGGCTGATGCTCCCAGACACAATTTGAAGTCTGGGATGGCTGGGGGAATTCATTACACAAACTCGCTATGGTGGGCCAGCACTGTTGAGAGTTGTGCAGTGGGACCAGCAGGGAGCATGGAACATCCACAGACTCACCTGAGGTTCCTTTCCTTGATGACACTTGATAAATGCACAGGAAATGCTGGCATTCATTTTTGACCTTCACTCCTTGAGAGCATAGAGGGAAAACTGTGAAAAGAAGGTGGATAATAACCCCTTTCCTTTTCCTTGTTAAACCAGCAGGCTTTACCCAGCAGGCTGCCAAGCAGCACAAGCCTGCTTTTCCTCCTCTCTCTCTGCCCCAGCAGGACCCACCAATACCTCAAACTGTGCCATGGTGGGAGATCTGCCTGGCAAACCCACAGCTCAGCAGCAGGGAGGTTGCAAATGCCTGGAATGGGCCCAGTTCAGAGAGGTCATCAGAGCTGCTGGGAAGTGGCAGAACCAGGGCAAGAAGGTCAGAGGGTCTCAGCTTGGGAAGGAGGAATGACAGATCAGGTAAGAGTGATTTGCAGCACCCAGAGTCACCTTGCTGGCATAGAGATAAAACAAGACCTCATGGGGGCACTTGATGCTTCAGCTGTAAAACTACACCTGTCTCAGCAAAGCAGGAGAGCATTTAATGATGTCTACATATGAAGTAATCACATGCATAGCAACGTGATGGAGCATGTTCATCCTGACAGGGGCATGTTAAAAAAACAGGGCCTCCTAGGAGGAAAACTTGTTATCTCCAATAATGAGGAGGAGAGGAGAGGAGAGGAGAGGAG
>WEIU01023033.1:587513-613100 GCA_013389925.1 Aegithalos caudatus | reverse complement strand
GTGTTCTGTGGGATAGAAAAGCAGTTTAAAAACTGGAAACAGTGTGGCTTTCATCTGTAGATGGCTTTTGTGGAAGTTCTCCCAGTCTGAGATCATTTTTCATGAAGGAATAAAACCATTTTTTAAATTGGTTAAAGGTGGTAGAAATAAACTACACATCAGTATTGTTCTCACCCTCTGCACAGAGGGAAGAAGGATCAATTTTTGGGCAAATTAAAGCCTGGGTGCTGAAAGTTTGTCTTCAAGTTTAGGCAGATAAAAACCCAAACCAAGCAAACAAAAAAAACCAAAAAAGCAACCAATCAACCAACCAAACAAAAACCAAACAAAAATCAAACCCAGATCATAAGGGAGGAAGGAAAAGAAGGGAGGAGGAGATAAATCTGGAAGAGTCACTCCCTTGCATAAGAACCCCAGGATACTTACTGATCAACATATGTAGATATTCAAGAAGAAATCCTTTTCCCACTGCTGCTGTGGACTTCAATGATGCCACAATTTCATGTGTTTTGTTGCAAATGAAGTGTATGAAAATTCAATGTATAAAACCTGTCACAAAAGGCTGGGAGGGACTATTCTTCATCCGTGTATAAAACTGGACAGTCTGCACTGCAGAAAGACATTTATAAGAACATTTTTTGCCCCGGTGCATAGGAAGATAGCTTCATATATAGCCATCAATGAAATAAAGAATATGAATAATGCCAACTCTCTTGCCATAAAAAACATTACTCTAAGAGCAAGAAACTAAATTAAATACATGTTCTGTTCTACCTCCTTTCTCCAGCACCACATGATGTACAGTACAAAGGTATTTAAAACAGCTCTAATTGGATAGAGTATAGCTTAAAACTGTCCTGAAAGGACATAATTACAATAATCAATGCAATAATGTGGGATAAGACCTTGCATTATGCCTAGACCTGCACCTTGACTCAAAGGGTTTTGTCTCTAAAGCATAGCTCTGAAATCTAGGTTGTTTTGCATTCTGAGGCTATGACTGACAAGCATATGAAGCAGCAGCTGCTCCATCATTGCTCCATTTCAGATGTCAAAGTCTGACCCTGTCAAACCCACTCACAGCCTCATGTGTTCTGGAGACAAGCTGGAGAAGTGCATGGACTTATTCACCAGAGCACTGTTCATTCATAACAAAGTCATCTGTGCTACCCACATCCATTAGCCAGAATTTGAAATACCACACAGAAAAGTAACTGCCTAAAATTTTCATGAACTGAGGTATTGGTCCTTGAGACATGAATGGAAAGAGAATCAGAAGTGTGCTTGTGATGGTGAGTTGCGGGTTTAAAGGGATATTGCCAGGTAAATATTTTTTTGAACCTCGCTTTTTCCATTACCAGTGCTGAGCTCACTGCAGCTGTGAGAATCTGCAGGGCTGCGTCCTTGTCTGGAAAATTCCAGCTTATCACCCCAAGCCACAGTTCCCTGCTCAAAGCTGAAATGCTCACACCAGGACTGAGACCACAGCGTGGTCTTTAATGTAAAGGATTTTGCAGCACCAGCAAGAGGTGTTCAGGTTTTCTGTACACACCATGAACCAGGTGGTGGCAGAAGGGCACCAAACCTCCAAATGTTTCTCCAAAGATGGGGAACACAATGAAGGCTCCATTTCCAGGAGGAGCTTCTAAACTGAAGCACAGGGTAGCCCTCCAAACACTTCACTCATTACATGAGCTTGTAGCAAAGCAAGGAATGTTTCAAGGTCTGAAGGAGACAATTACATGTAAAACCACCTAGGTTTGCAGAAGATTCTTTATCCAGACATATAGAGGGAATCATGCAATCATCTAATCGACTACCCACCAGTGATGGAGGCTGTGCAAAGTAGCCAAATTGCCCTGTTTCCTGCTCACCCTTGTGCTGGAGTATCTACATGAAGAGGAAAAACCTACATTTGGAAGTGCTGGCTGGGGAGAGCAATCTTTGGATGTCCCAGTCAGTCAGCTAGTCCTGTCAGCTTGGACCTTCACCTCTTGCTTCAGATAACAAAATGTTCAAAAGAGAATTTACTTTTTCTCACAGAGAGAGGATTTCAGTGAGAGGGGCTAGCAAATCCAGCCAGCTGGAGAAGGGAAAAAGAGAAAAGAGAGGCACAGAGAAGGTAGAACTATTAGAAGGGATAGCGCTGGAAGTGATGGAAAGAGAAAGACGAATCTCAAGGATAGGTAGTAACACTGGTGTTGTCACTCTGCAGAGTAATATGGAAGGTTATAGAGACAGAGGACTTTGCCAATGTACACACATAGAGCATGTGCTTCTTGTCCCTTGTGAAGGACACAGTGAGTTTTCAGGGTTCCTACTGCCTTGGCATAGTTTAGGTGAAGGATCTGGATGGCCTCAGGTGAACTGGCTTCCTCCTACCTAGTGTCGTTTGTTGTCAAGGTAGGCAGTGCTGAGGTACACCAAGGGTACCTTGTGTGTGACCAGTAAGGCCAAGGTGTGGGAATAAATCTCCTGCACACATCAGTCGTGTCCCACTGAGCAATGGAGTGGTCAGGATACCACTGGAGAACATAGTGTGTCCCACTGGTGGTCCCAGCATAACTGGGGTATGCCATACCTCCTGCATGCTGTAGTGGCCTCTTGAGATACCTTAAACAGCCTCAATCTGTGGCTTGGGCAGCAGTGCATGGCTTTGCAGCTCTCTGCAAAGTTCACCTGCCGTTGGGCCTGTAAGATGGCATAAATACATATAAATATTTCCCAAAGTGGAGACCACAAGGATCTCTGAAGGCAACCTTTCATGTCCAGATATGAGTGGTCCACTGACAGAACAAATGCCTGTATAGATGCAAGATGCTCTGGGTACTAAAGGGGTCTCGTGTCTCTATTATTGTCTTTTGGCCAAAGGAGGGGATTGTCCCATTCTACTCCATGCTGGTGCAACCTCACCTCAAGTCCTGTGTGCAGTTTTGGGCAACACAACATCAGAAAGACACAGAGCTACTAGAGAGCATCCAAAGGAGAGCTACAAAGTTGGAGAAGGGCCTTGAGGGAAAGCCATATGAGAAGGAGCTGAGTGAAGAGGAGACTGAGGGGAGACCTGAGGGGCAGACACTGATCTCTTCTCTGTGGTGGCCAGTGACAGGACTCAAGGTAGTGGCCTGAAGTTCGGTTAAGGGAGATTTAGGTTGGATATCAGGAAAAGGTTAATCACTCAGAAGCACTGGAACAGGCTCCCCAGGGAAGTGGTCACATTCTCAACCCTGACAGAGTTCAAGGGACACTTAGACAATGCTCTCAAGCAAATGGTGTGACTCTTGAGTCTGTCCTGAGCAGGACCTGGAGTTGGAGTTTGACGATCTTTGTGGCCCCTACCTGCTTAGGATATTCTCTAATTCTGATTCTCTGATCTTTCCAGAAGTGGTACAGCACAGGGCAGGTGCCTCCTCAGCGGGTGTCTCCTGTGATGTGCAGTGTGGCTGCCCTTGGGACAGACAGTCCAAGGGGTGAGGACACAGCAGAGAGTGTCCCTGGGCAGCCCTGTAGAGCAGGGCCAAGATGTTACATTGAGCCTAAAGTCATTTAGTTCACCATGCCCTGCCTGCCAACAGCCATGAGTTATCTTCTATCCTCTAATGAAGCAGCTGGGGCTGGGGCCAACTTCCAGGAACCATGTGTTGTTCAATATCCAGCACTGCCATATTGTGGTCCATGACTTCTTGCTAGGAGGTGAGTGGAATTGCAAGGCTCTGTCACTGAGCACAGATAAAGGAACAGGGAGCAAGGGAGAAGCATTTGCAAATATTGATGTCACAGCCCTCTTCTCTTCCTCATGTTCTCTTTTCACTCTAGCTCTCTCATAAAACCTTAATATAGAAATAATATCATAGTGAAGCCTTTTGCATTGACATGTGAAACAATTTTTGCCTAAGAGCTGCAAAATATCATCAGCTTCTGGAGCCTGTCAGAAGGTCAGCTCTGTGACTGAAGTTTATCAGCAGGGCTGACAAGGTTATGCCTCTCTGTCTGTGCCAGCAGCAAATCATAAGATTTCTAATTCTGAGCCTCTAACAACAGTCCCTGTTCCTTGTCTTTATTTGTAGGACTGATTGAGGGTACTGTAAACCTGTAAGTGAGCAGTCCAAGGACCTGAGTTAGAGTCTGGAGGTCAGTCTCAATAGGGAACAGCTTTGTAAGTGTGTGAACTGCCCGTGATTCCCCTGGTTTGCTGAGATGGAAGTTCCAAAAAAAAAGAGCATGTAAGGTAATACACAAGAGAAGTAGGTTACCCATGACTTACTGGTATTCTTTAGCTCTCTTGCCTCTAGAGAATGGCACTGTTGGAAATACACAGCTGTCATGCAGACCTTATCAGATAAAAGGCAGTTTGCCTGGGAAAAAAAAAAAAAAAAAAAAAAACTTTTTTTACTGAATTCTGCTNNAAAAAAAAAAAAAGCTTTATTTACTGAATTCTGATGCTTTGTACCAGATGACTCATTGTCACACTTCCCTCTTCTCACTGAACCAGAGTCGTGTAGCAAGTTACTTTCATCCATTATGGCTTGTTGATAAGATAAAAGGACAAATTTTAAACTTTAAGATTATTCTTATCCTATAAGAGATGAGCATCATTGAATTTTTCTCTCTGGTCAGCTGGTTGGCATTTGGAACTGAGTAGTGCAATTTAGTATTAGTGACCTCAGACCTCAAATTTAAATATTTTATAAAGTTCTTTGCATTGGTTCTGAGACCCTCAAGTTGGGGGGGATGAAGATTGTTTGAAGTCCCCAGCTCTGCTTGCTGGATTTTAGCCAAGGACATATAATTCCTCTGGTACAATGTTAAAAATCACACAAATTACAATTTTCCCCATTGTTTCTCAGAGTCTGATCTCGCTCTCTAGGAAGCTGGCAAGAGAATTATTCAGTTTTAATTAGAATTGGATAAAGACCTAGACTACAATGGACCAAGTATTTATCTTGCATGGAGTCGACAGAGTAAAACTGGCTTCAATAAAGATGTGCCAAATTACAGCGTGACAAACTGACAACATACAGTTCCTTAACAGCTAAAAAATGCACTAACTTTGCAGTCACAGGCTGATGTCAGGATTTGCACGTCAAAACATTTGGATTTGAGTCATTTGAGGAAACAGGTGGGGTGAACAATGAAAACTAAGGGAATATTTTTTTTTAATAGTAGTTTCACCTCTGTTATTCTTTTATGTTGAGTATCAAAATCCCAAATTTTTGCAGATAAGACATTTTGGTGTGTGCTAGACTGGAAGAAACCCAACCTAGAGCAGACCTTCAACTAGAGCATATCCCCCAGCTTTTAGACCAGAAGCAGTAATATTTGGCAGATTATGAAAGCTAGGCAGACAAATAGACCAAGCCCTTAATTACACATCCTGGAGAATTTCTGGATCCTGTTAAATTGATTTATTCTATTTTTATGAAATGAGAAAAAGGTCCACATGTGGGAGGCTCAATTTGTATAGAAATAAGACAGAAAATTAAGACAGGAGCACTACTTTATTACATGTATCTGNAAAAAAAAAAAAAGGTAATTAGTTAAATTAATTACTTTAATTATACAGACCCATTATAATAGCTTTTGATCATGTTAAATAATGACACAACATTTATGAGGTAAAGTTCACCTAAGAAAAGTCATCACAGTAGGCATTTGGGCTCAAAGGGGTGGCTGCAGTTAGCACACAGCAGGATTTTGTGTAGATAGAATTAGGATAAAGAAAATTGATTTTTAACCTACCATGAGGACTACAAAAAGAAAAATTACCGTGCTCCTTAAGGGAACAGAAGTGCAGCCACCCCCATGGGAAGAGAATTAGACTTCATTTCTCACTGAAGCTGAATTTCAGCAAGATTCAGTAATTAAACTGCTTGCTTTAGCAGTCAGGATATCTGCAGCCAAATGATTGTTTCTTCCTGCTTAATTGATAGGGAGGCACATTTGCATTCAGTGCTTGTCTAAGTCACAGCCACACCATGGCATTTTCTGCTCAGAGGCCAAAGGCTGGAGAGGAGTCTGAGTGCTTGACAGAAGCCAGAGATCAAACCCCACCACCTCCACTCATGTTGGACTTCAGAGCCTGGCCCTCCGAGAACCACAGCAAGCCCTGCTTGTCACTAGCTATTCCCATCAAATTAAGGGAAATTTTGAGATAGAAATGACAACCCCATTGAGGTTATGTGTTTCACACGAGCTTATCTGTGTGAAGTTGTGATGGTGTATGTTGAAGTAAATGTTTGCCTTGGGCTCTGAGACAGTTTTATCACTTTTATTAGTGCCTGGAAAAGCTTTCAGAGGGATTAGACCACTGCCACACACCAGCTGTCTGTCCACCAGGATGTTTTGAGGAGTTACAAGGAATGAGGTGTTGGAGGCATGTGAGATTACTTGCGATTCACCCTGAATTTACAGCTTTTTCCGAGTGGCTCAGAGGCAATTTCCGTGATGCTCCATTCATCCAGGCCTTAGGAATTAAAAATAGAGGAGTCATTTGCCCTTGCCTGAGCCCCACAACCACCAGCATCAAATCTGTGAGGTGTCACCAGATGGTTTCTTTGGGAATGCAAAGTTGGTCCCCAATGGGATACTGCATGCAATGTCCTGGGGCTGACTGGCACCCTGGGCTCCTGCTGCCAAGCAGAGCTGCTGCTTCAAGCCTTCCTTGCACCACACAACAGAGCTGATCATCTCACTCCTGACCACAGAGCAGGAGCAACAAGTCTGTGGGAGAAAAGGTTGGAGAGATGAAAAAAACAAAGGCTGGGAAAGAAGTGAATCTGAGCAGACAGAAAGAGAAGGGGAAGGAAAGGATAAGGAAGGATTTCAGTGGTCTGCTAAAGAGGAGAATAAATGTATCTGGGAAGAATTTCATTTGCTCACTCCTTTCTAAATTAAGACTTGTAAACTAAAGTAAAGAAAATAATTGGGGAAAACAAGAAGCAGGTGCAAAGCAGGATGCAATGCGTGGCTGATAATGAGGAAGAGGATTTTTCTTCAGCACGCAGAAGAAATGCCAGGATAACAAGAGAAGCAGATGCTGCTTTTTGGCAGCTAGAATCAGGTAACGTCAGGAAAGTCAGGAGGGGACAAGACTTGTCACTTTTTATGATTTTTCAGTCCCCATAATGGCCTTTTTTTATCAGATTACGAGATTATTTGAACTGGAGAAAAGAGTGAAAATGGATGTCGTGCTGAGTATGCATGAAGGACAGAAGCGCAGCAGCCAAGTGGAGGGACTTGGGTCCCAAATGGAGACAGAAACACATCAGTGTGAAGAGAAAAGCCAAAAGTTCTCACACTGTTTGTGTACAAGCAAAATTCCCCCTCACCTTATCAAAATGCCTTGAAAATCTGAAGATAAACAAGTAAGATAAAAAGAAAGCTAATCCCCAAGTAGAAGTCTATATAGAAACAGAATATAGATAGCTGTTTAAGGGATTGTTTCCTTTAAAAATTCAAATCTATTGTAAGACTATATGAAGAAATTTTTAGTTTTGTTATTCCTTCAGGAATTCTCTTAGCTGTGTGACTGGACTTGGGGTCCCCTGGGTCTTCCTGCCCCATGCTACTAACAAAGCAGTGATTGATAGATGTTACCATAAGAATGCTGCTCTTTGGCCCCAGAGGGAACTGAGGATTAGGTATTAGCCAAGCTGCTATTGGAAAATACCAGCATGATACCTACTGGACCCATGGCTGGGATAGCCACCAGGTGGTCTTGTCAGTGAGAGCTAATTTGTACCTGCAGATTCAGACTGTGAGGATGTCCTGTTGGGCCAGCTGCATGAGCTTCCACACAGGCTCAAGCCATCTGCACATACAGATGTGGTAATTACTTTTGCATGCAAGTTGTCCAAACCCTTTTTTTTTTTTTTTTTTTTTTTTTTTTTTTTTTTTTTTTTTTTTTTTGTGGCAAAACTTACATTGAAACACTTACCATGGATCTGCCTGTGTCCTCTCTCTCTCTGAGTTACTTTGTGATATTGCTAACCACAGATCAGACAATGTACTCCTGGGCTTGCCAACATCAGGGCTTGACATGAGTCAGAAACTTTGAATGTATGGATTGATTCCACTAACAAGTAGAAGCCACAATATCTCTTGTATGGGCATAATTTATTTCAAGGTCATTGGAGGGTGACAAGAATGCCAACATCATCACCCTGGCTCTATCTCCAGAGGTCATTAAGCCATTACTACTTCAGGTTGGCTACAACATCTGCAGCAGTGGCTAGAATATGACTTGATGATTCTTGAAGTCACTCTCTCCCTCCTACATAATTTTCATTCACTGCCCGATTTCTCTTCTTTTTGTGCTTATTAGCTAATAACTAGCTAAGTCAAAGTCACCTTTTATCATGTGTGATCCAAAAAATATCCTAGAAGTAATACTCGGAACAGTGAAACATAATTAGAAGCTTGCCAGTTCCTGAGGCAGCTGTGATGAATCTGTGTTTCTCCAGACAGTTTGCTAAAAAAAAAAATAGGGTGGAAGGCAGTAACCTTTGTGATGGGATTTGCTCTGGGTTTTTTACTCACATTGTGTTGGTTTGTCTGTCTTCTCTCTAAAAGAGTAACCAGAATGAATAGCCACGGCCATAGGTCAGGAAAGATTCCCAACTCTTCCTCTCCCACAATGCAGGACACTGCAAGACCAATCCTAAATTCACCAACAATGTAAGAAAATGTAAAATGTTCCCCCTAATTGGTAATGGAGCAGAAAAAAAGGCGTTCATGCAATAAAATTTACTGCCTTATATTTCAAGTGTTTTAACCAGTCACCCCTCCCTTTTGTGTCTTCAATAAGAAACCAAAAAATTCTTTAATGGTGGTTGTTACTACAAAAACAAGCCAACAATCACCTGCTATAAACCCCTGATTTAAAGTTGATTGTTTAATCTTGCAGCAGTAAATCCAAGACTTTACATGAGATGCAAACCTGATCCTTCTTTAGCCCAAGACACTCCTTTATCATCAACTCATATGCATCAAAAGGCAAAATTTAGCCTGGCATAGCTCTTCTTTTATGATCTTACATGTAAATATTATTTTTCTATCCCCTGAGGGCATTTAGATATTCTGAAGAAATTAGGGATAAAGATGGAGCAATTCTCAGCTCGAGTGATTAAATCAGCTTAACAGAAACCCAGGATCAAGGAAGAGCATTTCTTTCCTAACTCTCTGAGCTGCTGGTTGCCTCAGCTCTGGGGCAGGAATGAGCCACTAACCACATCCTTAATCACAGCTCCTGAGAGATGGCTTGTGTGCTGTCTGCTGTATTGTATAGTGTACAGCTCCCAGTTACAAAAGTCCGTATTAGTTCTACCCTAAGTTTATCAGACTAACTCAGATCACACAAATTTAGATCTCACTTCAAAAACAAAAAAAAAGAATACACCCCATGTGGGCCATGATTTCACATGATTTTCTTCCCTCTAAGAAAAAAAAAAAAAAAGCATGCTAACAATTCAGCTGGTGCAAATTTCACTTAGTGTCTGAAATAATCAGAATTCATTTCAAAATAAATTTTTCACTTCTCTTGTAATTCTCCCCAGACCTGAAGAATAATGAAAGGTTTTATGTCCCCCACCAGCTCTGTGGTTCCTCAGAGGAATTCTTCTCTCCAGTTTTCCAAGTTCAGTCACTTTCTCAAGATGCAATTTCAAGCTAATAATACTAATAGTTCTGTGCCTAGCATTCCTCTACAGTCAAGGACCTGGAACAGGATTCACAGGGGAGATGTTTGTTTTGGTTTGTTGAGGGGTTTTTTCCCTCTTGAGACAAGCGCCATCATAGACTCAGAATTTTCTTAAGTTAGTGAAACTGCTTCTGGAATTTGCTACAATGCTGTCTTTTAAGTCTGTGCACTGATGATCTGCACCCTTTTACACTTCTTGGAGCTCATTACATTAATTGTTTGACCTTTCCTATAATGAAGTGAACATTCTGCTGCTCTCTCTACCGTCCTTCCTGTGTGACCCTTCCAGATCTACAGCAGGATTCTGTTGGGCAAAAAAATGGCTGGCAGGTTGGGCACAGAGGTTTATAGTGAACGGGGTGATATCAGGCCAGCAACTGGTCACTAGTGGGGTTCTGCACAACTCTATTTAGGGCCAGTGCTCTTCAACATCCTCATAAATGACTTGGGCATAGAATCAAAGGTACACTGAGTAAGTTTGCTGATGATACTGTATTGAGTGGAGCTGTTCACTCCCTTGAAGGCAGAGTGGCCTCTCAGAGAGACCTTGACAAATCAGAGATGGGCAATCCCCAACTGTATGAAGTTCAACAAGGGAAGGTGCCGGATTCTGCATCTGAGACAGGACAGCCCTGGATGTACAGACAGACTGGGGAATGAGAGGCTGGAAAGGAGCTCCATGGAAAGGAACCTGGGGGTCCTGGTCTATGGCAAGTTGAACACAAGTCAGCAGTGCCCTGGCAGCCAGGAGGGCCAAGCCTGTCCTGGGGGGCATCAGGCACAACATGGCCAGGTGGGCAAGGGAGGGGATTGTCCTGCTCTGCTCTGAGCTGGGGCAGTCTCACCTCCAGTGCTGGGGGCAGGTTTGGGTGTTACTATATAAGTAGGGTCTAAAGGTATTAGAAAGCCTCTCAAGGAGGGCCATAAGGATGATGAAGGGCCTTGAGGAGAAGCCATATGAGGAGCAGCTGAGGCCCTTGTTCTGTTCAGCCTGGAGAAGAGGGAGGGAGGGGAGACCTCATCACGATTTCCATGTGATGGGAAGAGGAGGGGCAGGCACTGAGCTCTTCTCTCTGGTGACAGCTGACAGGACCCAAGGGAACGTTCTGAAGTTGTGTCAGGGAAAGTTTATGTTGGGATATTAGGACCCCTAATAGGTTTGGGTGGTTGGGCACTGGAACAGGCTCCCCAGGGAAGCAGTCACAGCCCCAAGCCTGACAGAATTCAAAAAGTGTTTGGACAACACTTTCAGGCACAGTGTGTGACTCTTGGGGTGTCCTGACCAGGGCCAGAAGCTGGACTGTGGAGATATTTGTGGGTTCATTCTAACTCAGGATCATAGATGCATTTCATAGAATGGATTGGGCAGGAAGGGACCTTAAAGATCACCTCCTTACAAGGCTCCTGCCATGGGCAGGGACACCTTCCACTATGTAGCTAAGGAAGGCTGTTCAAAGCCCCATCCAGCCTGGGCTTGAACACTTCCAGTATATGGGGCAGTCATACCTTCTCTGGGCAACCTGTTCCAGTGCCTCACCACCCTCACAGGAAAGAATTTCTTCCTAATATGTCATGTAAACTCACACTCTTTCAGTTTTAAGTCTTTCTCTCTTGTCCTATGACTACCTGACCTTGTAAAAAGTCGCTCTCCAGCTCTCTTGCAGACTCACTTGGGGTACTACAAGGTCTTTGCTGGGCCTTCTCCAGGCTGAACAACCTCAGCTCTCTCAGCCTTCATAGGAGAGGTGCTGCAGCCCTCTGAGCACCTTCCCAGCCCTCCTCCTGTCTCAGTCCAACAGATCCATGTCTTTATAATGAGGGCCTCAGAGCTGGATGCAGCACTCCAGGTGGGGTGTCACCAGAGCAGAGGTGCAGAATCCCCGTCCAGGATATGATTTGTTTTCTGGATTGCAAATGTGCATTGTCAGGCCATGTCAAGCTTCTTATTCACCAACACATCCAAGTCCTTCTGTTATTAAGAGCTGCTCTGAATACATTCTGTTTGTGCTCAGAATTGCTCTGACCCCAGTGCAGGACCTTCCACCAGGGATGTTCTCTGATTAAATAATTTTGTGAGCTATCAGGAGAGCTTTTTCATCAAATAGAGTCCAAGATGGAGGAAGATACAACATGGATTCCTGGTAATGGTAGCAGATGCCCTGTTCTGTGCTATTCATATGTGAAAGGACATGAAGGACCTCTGACAGGCAGCAGCTGCTGCCATAAAGAAGCATAATACAGTGAGTAAAGCTGAAGATGGCTCCTTAAAAACCTGTAAATGTTAAAAACTGATTAATAAATCGTAAGTAGGATCACAGTTTTCAATCATACAAATTTAAATAACATTGCTATGATTGATGTGAGATTTGAACCTCTTGGCCTGAAAGTCACACTGGGCTTAACAAAGCAGTCTCTGTCTTGGAGAGAGAGAGCTGAAACAACCTGGACCATCACCCGAAATACAGACTAGACACCGTGGCCAGTGAAAAGTCACATGGTGTGACTGGCAATGCTTTACAGAGTGAGTTTGGATGAAATACACATCTGTGAACAGCAGTAAGAGAACAGGAAGAGAAAAGGAAGAGAATATCATAAAGGTTGGAAGCAAAGCACAGGAGAAAAAGGGGCATAAGTAAGAAAAAACTTTATTTTAAAGAAAATTTCTGAGTGGAAACAAACAAACAAGATAAAACAATAAAACAGAAGCATTATTTCCTGTTGGTAGATTCTTACTATATGAGGGAAAACAAGACATAGTTCCACAATGGATGGATCTCTTGGATCACATGAAAGAAACAACCAGCTCCATCAGCCATTCTTCTAACAATCAGGAATTGGGGATGAAGAAAGTAACAGAAAGTACCAGGATTATATCCAGGGAAATCTGTTTTTTCTAAACCCAGGAGCTGCAAGGGCAAGAAATACAAGGTTAAATGTAGGTCAGCTGCAGAGCTAGGGAAGTCCCCAGTGAGCAGAGCGTGGGCCAGGATTTGAGAAATCTAATAATACTTCAGATTTATCTTCCACTTCACTGTGCTGCACTTTATTCCCACTGATGTGAAAGAGGAATCTTTCCTGCCTAGCAAAATAAGCAGTGGTGAATAAAGTAATTTAGCACTCTGGAGATACTGGTGTGATTTGCTGCCAGTTAGACAACAACTGAACTTCAAGAAGAAAGGCCAGTTGGGTTTTCATGTTAGCTGGGACTCCTTTGCTTGGATAAAGCCTGAAAACCTCCTACAACTTACAACTCTTGAGCCCAAATATACCTGCAATGCCAGAGTCTCTGAGTCTCACCAGAGCTGGTAGGAGTGTGGTCACCTGAGGTGAAACAAGCCCTAACGTGATGCTGGTGCTAACTGTGCCCAAACTGTGCCTGCATCAAAGGCTTCTAGCAAAAAGCATGCTAATCAATAGAATTTACAGCTAAATTATTTGGATGAGCAATAGATAAACTATGTAACTTATTACATAAAATATATAATTAAATGTTATTTGTGAACTAGGAAGTCCAGCATGAAGGTTAAGTTGACTGTCCAAAGCAGCAGGAAGGTCAAGTCCCCTTCTCAGCCACATCCCCAAAGCACCAAGACACACCTAATGTTCCTCTCAAGATTGATGGGACCAAGAGTTTCCTTAGTCATCCACAGAGGGCAGACAAAGACATTTCTTCTGTTGTCCCTTCACAGGGTGGGAGGGAGAAGGCTGGCTGTATCTGCCACGGGGCCTCACAGCAAGCTGCTGATGAAGAGAGCCCCAGCAGCCCTTGCTGGCTGTCACCATGCCATCAGCAGCAGCCCTGAAATGACCAGCACGTCCTCTGTGCCTCTCATCTGACACAGTCCCTCACTGGACAGACACCAACCATCAGAGCCTACCTGTACCACCACATTCAGCAGCCACACGAGTATACCTCACAAACTTTATAGCAATAACCTGCAGAAATTAGTGAAAGAAGTAAACAAATACAGATCTTCTAGGAGGTTTTAAGCTGCTTACACAGTTTTATCTAGTTTTCCTAAGGTTGTCTTCTCACTCATAAAGTTCTGGTACGGACAGGAGACTGTTTCCCAGTCTGCTTTGCTTGTAAAAGCACAG
This sequence comes from Aegithalos caudatus, assembly GCA_013389925.1. NCBI lineage: Eukaryota > Metazoa > Chordata > Aves > Passeriformes > Aegithalidae > Aegithalos > Aegithalos caudatus. The sequence goes on along the minus strand of WEIU01023033.1, from coordinate 599,305 downwards.
CACCTTAGGCAGGTAGGTGGATTTTTCTTTAAATAAGTGCATAGGTTGTTGCTGGCATGAAGCAGATTAAAGTCAGAGGCATGCGTTAAAACAATCGCTCTGCAGAATTCTTCAAATTAAATAGTGTCCTTCTTAAAATATTTATAGGAGAATAATTTTTCAGATAAGAAAGCTAAATAGTCACATTAAATGCTTCCACACCTCGAGTTTAGAGATGGGGCATTTAAAAATAGAATTTAGAAATCCCCCAAACTGAAAATTATGTACCAACAAGAAAGCCCAGTCTCAATGTAAGAGGCTCATCTCTCTAAGAATCCTTGTAAGATTAACCTCAGACTTTACACACATAAAAATCCTTCTCTGGCTAGAGAAAATAATTGAAAAATTGTAAGTTGAAAACAGCTTTTCTTCAGAAAGTTAGGAAAAGGAGGCTCAGCTAGGTGTAATCCTCCCAATGGAATTACTGGTATGTTCTTAATATATGAAATACTTTAGGTTTTCAACTCTATACCACACAGTCTCGCTGTATTGCACCTATAGACTATCAGACCACTAGGCTTCCTATCATTTTTCCTGATACTTCTTTCAGTTTCAAGACTTTCTGTTGGAAAAGGTTAGAATCCAAATCCAATACAGCTGTAGTAGTTGAACAGCTGCCTCACTTCTGAGATGAATGGTGCAGCTTTATCCTCAAGTGCACTCAGTGCTGACTGATGTGAGACACTTCCCAAGTGATCACATCCAACCTCCAATCTCTCAGCAACTTTATCACTGGGAGATAACGACATTAGCTGTGGGAATGGGCTGCAGGGATTGCAATAGCCTTTACCTGGTGGCCTGAAGACATTGACTTTTCCATTTCTTGCTGAAAAAAGATATACCCAGCCACAACCACTGCTACGAGCTGTGGCGAATGGCTCTGCTTTTGCTTTCACAGAGAGAGGCCCACACAGCTCTTCCCAACACTTTGTATTGCCTTGCTGCTTCTGGTCTTGGCTGGCTCCTTCAGCCTATGCAGCTGGTTAGAGACTTCACCAGGAGAGCAGAAATACTACCTGTTCCCTTACAATGGCAAAACCAGCCTCTTGTGACCTTGGTGCAGGCTTGGAGGAGGTGAAATCCATGGCCTTCTCTGCCAAGCCTGGAGGTGAGTTTGCAAAGCAAGAATGCTTAGCAGGAGCAGGCAAGGTCTGTTGAAGGCTTGCCTAAGCAGTTCATAGGTATGGAAACACAAAATATTGGCATTTCCTTCAGTTTCCTTTCTTAGGCTACTCAGTGTAGTCCCTCCTTTTGGTAACAGCAATCCTTGGTGGTATTTTCCCCATTAAAGTTCTTGGATGCCAGTAACTTTGTTGTACGTATCTTCTTGCAATACAGCACACTGTTTCAGTTCCTGCAAATGTTCAGCACTTTCAGGAATTGTATCAGCCCTAGAAGTGTCTGATCCTGCTCTTTTCACAGGTAATGACAGAACTTTTCCATGAAACCCGTACATGCTAACATTTAATCTCACTCCTCAGAAGGCAATGAAAATAGCACGTGGCAGGAGGCAGGCTGGGGAGGGGTGCTGTGCTAATTCAGCAGCAGCCAGTTCTTGAGAGCAGCCCCAGCATTTAGGCTGCTCACAGCCTCAAAACACTGTGCTGGATGACAGGATCATGGCATGGTGGGTCTTGTCCTCCCCTCCCATTTCCAACAGCAGATCAAGTTGATCTGCTGTCCAGTACCTGCTATTGGGGATTTGTGTTTAGTAAGGGTAGAAGCTGATCTCACTGTGATACATGGCATCCACTGCTCTCCCTAGCCCTGTGAGCCTATATTTCCTTTAGCCATTCTTCCCTCCCCTGCTCAGCCTGGTGTCCTCAAACTGGAAAATTCCCCTCAAGAACAAAACAAGCTGCGCATTGCAGGGAACTCAATACCAGGGCTGAGATCTGGGCACTAAGGATGCTAGAGTGAGTTTGCTAGTGAATTTCTCAAAAACTTTTTTTTTTTTTTTTTACATTTTGGGAAAATTAGCTGGAGAGACACTGGAAAATTCACAAGTGCCTCATACACTTCTAAGTAAGTGTAAACACCTGGGGATGTTCACTGATAAGTTTAACAGCTTCTGTAGGAAGTCACTAGCTGTTCAAACACATAATTATGTGTTAGCAAGCTTAACTGGGCAAAAAGTAACAATGATTCAATAATTGGAGTATGGGATGCTTTTTCTTTCTTTTTTTCCCTGCAAATTGGAGGCAGCTTATGTATCTTTACTTGTCCAAGTTAAAAGAATAATATAAAATGACCTTTTAGGAGCCCTTCAGCAGCTTGGCAATTGTGTCATTCTAGTTCTTTCAACAATCAGATGGACTCAAGAGAAAAATTATTTCCTAACCAGGGGAGTGTGGAGTGAGCTATGGCTTCTCACATAACCTGCTTCCTTAAAATTCAGGGCTCCTGAAATTCATACTGCACCAGCAGTGCTTTTCCCCCATGACAATTCAAAGCCTAGAGAGCTTTGGATTTTACCCTATTTAAAAATAAATACATGCTAATTATAGGACAAAAGTAAAAAATCTCCATTCTACTGTGCTGTGCAATTCTGCTGCTTGGCATGGGCAGAGGGTTCAATGCATCTTTGCTGTGAGCAATGGGGAGGGCTGAAAAGGAAAAATCAATGCCATTTCTTGTTCAATTAAGTTCATTGTGATTCAGAACCACCTCCTCACACTGCAGAGCCTGCAAGAGATCAGTGCTGCAATCACTACCTTTTAACAGCTTGCTTTCTCCGTCTGGACTGCACAAGTCACTCACTGGCAGGGCATCACACTCTGAGAAAAAGAAAAAACAGGGGAAAGAAAAAAACATCCTTACTTGCCCCTCTGAAATACATTGTCGTGAATCATGGGTCTTCAGGTGGGCATTTCACAGAAGGGGAGAGAGGGCAGTTTCCTCATGAGTCATTTTATTTAGATGTCAGAACTACTGCTGTCTTTTTACCCTTCAGTAAAAAGTTTGCTCTCCTTGCTGCCTGGATGAGAAATATCTGCAATACCTATCCTGCTGCTTGGTCTCGCTCAGGCTAAGCAGTATGATGGTCTGGCTCAAAGACTTTTGGAAGTCAATAGAAAGGTTCTGAGGACTCTGTTGGACTACAGCTCAGATCAGCCCAGGAATCAGGAGCTATCAAGAGGTCATGACAAAGGATTCTTAGGGGTCCTTCCACTCTCTTCTTCTCTTTCGCCATTCTGAGGTAACTGAAAAAAAAAAAAAATTAAAAAAAAAATTTTAAAAAAAGTCTGTGCAGTAGAATGGGTAACCTGGAGAATTTCTAATCCCAGGCCCCAGCCTGCTGAGGATGCCGAGGTCTATCATGGTGCAGGGTGTCCCCTCAATGCCAGTACCAGCACCCCACAGGCCTGCTCAGCACCTCCCAAAAGAGGAGACCAGGATGCTTGTGAACATGTCTCACTCTAGTGACAGGACAGACAAACTACAGCAGCCTGCCTCTTCCCAGCCTGCCTCTAATGGCTACTGCCTGCTCCCCAGTTGGAGGGGCTTGTCCAAGGCCCTTGGGGCTCAGTCCCCAAATTACTAGGGTCTAGCAGAGCAAAGAGTTCATTACAAAACCCAAAGATGAGAGCGATCAGGAATGGCACAGGCAAAGAACAACATGAGAAAGAAAAGCATCTCAATGTTACTAGGCAAAGGTCTTTGGTGCTCACAAAGATGGTTTTAGGCCCTGGATGCATTTAAGCTAATGGCAGTGGATAAGTGATGCATGAAACACCTTAGTTCACACCCCTTTCCAGCTTCTTTATTGCACTGCTAGATCATGTTCAGGAGCAAGACAAGTCCTCAAGGAGGCAGCTGGCTGTCTGGTGCTCTTAGGCACTTAGGAATAGCAGCCATGGACTGCTCTAGACTTTCCCAGCTGCAATCACCCGCATGGCAGCTGACACATTACAGTGATATTTGAGCTAATTGTGCCAACTGGGGCATGCACAAAACGAATGTGGCCCAAATTCAGGTTCTGAAGAAGGATGTTTTTAATGAATGTATACTTCTCTGCTTAAGTCATGCCTTTGTGAAATCAGTTCTCAGTTCATATCAGGAAGAAACTTTCTACTCAGATGCACAGGACTTATCTCTGACCTTTCCCAATTTCCAGTGTCATGAATAGGTTCCTGAAGCTAACAGTAGAGAAGGGGGCTGAAGCAGTTGCCTGTTCTCAGCATCTTTGCAAATCAGACTGCTGAGGCATATACAGACCCATAATGTGTTTCCTTGTCACAGAGCCCTTTTCACCTTTGAATACATTCTTCCTCCCAGATTTCATCCTTTCTAGGAAAGTGAGATCTCGCTTGAAGTTCTTGCAATGCCCATGTGAGTGGCTGAACATCTGTCCTAGGAATGTTCTCATCAGCCCACAATTAATTAACACATTGGTTTCCTGCTCCCTAAAGCCCCAAGTTCCCTTGAAATTTTGGTTTTCATGACTAAGGACTGGTGAGGAAAAATGTTGAAGCAATATCTTCCTATGATAGCTGGAAATCTGATAAGGTTGGTTCTTTAATTATATATTTATGTTTTTTTCTAGAACAAATCATATTGACTGTTACAAAGAAAACTCAGAGTGGTATTTCAGTTATTGAAGTCCTACTGTAACTGAAGGTTAATAGCTGCTGTGGCAGTAGATACTCTATAAATCAATGGCAGAAACACATGAATCAGAATATCACCCCACTGAGGTACATCCCATCTCACTGTGGTCAATAGAAGCTGTTCTGCCAATGTCCATGGAAGATGGAAATGTTCACGTGTCAGCAAATTTTAATACTAGTTATTGATAGATATTTAAGATATAAGGCTTTATGCACCCAGATTTTGTTCTGGCAATGGCACTGTTTACTCCGGAACTGAAGTTTGGTTCTGAACCAAGATCCAGGATTTGGTCATTGGCATTTGCAACCAGAGATGCTGAAATTATCTTAATGCCATGGGACTACATTCAAGGTTATTACCAGGCACTCAGGATGGAAAGTATCTGGGCCAAGGTGCCTGTTAAGGATGTCAGAGAGTGAAAAACAGCTCTGGCATGTTATCTACAGCTCATTGCAAACCTTCTGATTCCTTACGTGGTGTGGATTTCACTATGAGGAAGGGGCCACTGGAACAACCTCCAAAAGGATGGGCTGGACTCCCCAGTACTGGAGGTTTCCAAGACACAACTGGACAGGGTGCTAGATAATCTAATTTAGATTCCCTTCTCCATTTAAGGTTGGAGCAGATGATCTCTGGAGGTCTCTTCCAATCTGAGTCGTCCTATGGTTCCGTGTTCTATGACAACAGTAATTCTGGATGCCAGGAAATCCACCCATACAGTCCTTTCACAACCATTTTCCAAGTCTTTATACTTCCCTCTAGCCTATAATCAAAAGTTCATTACATTTGCCATCAAAGTGAAAAAAACCCAAAGACTGGCTTCAGGCTCCTGCTTCTTGAAGGAAAATTTCAGTGGTAAAGATGCCAAGAGCTGATATTGCTTTTCTTCTGAGACTGCTTTACTGAAACCACCCCACTCTTTTGAAACATCCACAGGCACCTTAAGCAAATCATGTGTTGCAAACATAATTGTAGTGGGTGTGAACTCCATCTGGCTAGGGAGGCGCAGGCTCGCATGCCTCCCCTCAGCTCGCCTGGGCTCAGCAGCAGAGCCAGTGCCACAATCCAATAGAAAGGGGTCATGCTCATAAGCAGCATTTTGAGTGCATGCTTAGGCACCCTCCTAAAAATACATCCCAGAGGAGTACAGTTAAATGCAAACACTGCTCTTTCTGTAACAGAGATAGCGCTTTCCTTACTGGATTGGCTGGCACAAGCTGATCATGGTCAAGTGATGCCTTGGTTTTTGAAGACTGTTTTTTGAAAGGAAGAAAGTACTGAAGAATGAACACAGAGGCTGAGCTTTTCAAATGAACATACAGGAGTCTGGCATTCTGGTATTCCCTGTTGAAAATCACAGAAGCTGAGCCTGAAGTTTCCATTATTCTAATCACTTTCTAAGTTTATATCAGATCATTTTTTAATGTTTCAAATAGGTTACAAATACCTTAAACAGCAATTTTTAAAATATTTCATATCAAGCAATAATGTCTCTTTTACACCCACTCAGCCATATACTTTTTTCTTTCCTGATTTTGTATTTGAAACCAGAGCAAAAGTTTACATTTCAGAAATATATTTTCACAACTATGAAATGACAGTGATTTTTGTGGTGAATGATAAGTGGCATTTTAGTACTAATTTCTAGAGAGACGTGGGGCAGATGCTGGTGCATAACTTTAATTTTTTTATCTTTAGCTAAAGTCAGACACATCCAGCCAGTAATGAAGCCGGGTGTCTAATGAACAAGACCGCCCCAAAAATCCTTTAAAACTAGTCTGGCTGATAGCGAAAGGTATTTATTTAATCCTACCTGACACATTTTCAGTGTGTTCTCATCATTTTTTCTGCTTAAATATAATCTTGGAGGATCATACTTTGAACAGCTATTCATTTATCAGCTGGGATTGATACTTGCATGTATTTTCCTGGCTGGCCACCTTGCTCTAGGAAAGGCAGCAGCTGAGGGCTGGGAGCCACAGCAGGAGCAAGGACAGCCACCTCTGCAGGACTGTAAGGCAGTCAGTCAGTCCATCCCTCCTTCCCAGGAGACCAGCGAGGCAGGAGGGTGCGGAGGGACAAGCCACTGGCTCCTGTTTCCTGACCTCCAGGGCCAGGGGTCTGGCTGACGGTGAGGGAGAGAAAAAGCAAGCGGTCACCTCCTGGTAGAGGCGGTGTTACTGCAGGATGAGCTAAGAGCGAATACATCGCTCAACACCCATGGGAGGGACTTTTTAAAATACCACCGCGATCACTGGACCCTCCCCTTCAACCTGAGACGACGCTCAGAATAAATCAGTCTCTGACTGACAGCGCCAAAGATTTAGTTTTTATGCCTATTACTTGCCTGAAAACATGAAATAAAAAGCCCATGGTGTGAGCTGTTTGAAGAGATATTTTGCATTTTTAAAAAGGGATGAAGGGAAAAAGAATTTGTGGGGATACAGTCAGCTTTGCTGGGGAAAGCATCTCTCTGTTACCTTGAGCCGGCTGCCTCTTTTGAGTTTCAGCCATGACAGTCAGCAAGCCAAAAACTAAATGAGAAAACACATCCTCTAAACGTGGTGGGTCCCCTTGTGGTAGATGATTTCGGTGGAGCGAAGCTGGAATGAAATCATCTGCCCGGCACACGGCTCTGTGCCTGGCAGCAGCAGCACAGGGCTGCCCACCCAAGTCTCCACGCAGCCCCTCGGGCACACGGAGCAGCCCACGCCGTGCCCGTCGCTATCCCTGGCAGAGCTATATCTGGCCAGCAGCCGTGGGCTCTGTCCGTCTGCCTCCGCCACGGAATGACACCGCAGCCAACCCTGACAAGTGGAGCATGAGGCTGCTGCTGCCAGGGTGGAGAGCTTTTCCTTAAAAACAAGGGCAAAATCATGCTGATGAGCAAATTGTCCCAACAGGAACTGAGCAGGGCGCCGTCAGACGTTCCTCTCCTTAATCACAGCCCGATGCCTCCCAGAGACGGGCTGATATTCAAGCACCTTCTAAAACATGACACCTTCTAATACCAGGCTGGGGAAAAAAATAAAGGAAAAAAAGGACAGTCTGATAAACAACTGTCCCCCCGTCATCCTGCTCCACGGCTCCAATAGAGCTGAGAGTGCTGCTATTTGAGATGGGCAGAAACCACTGGCTTTTGTTCAGAATCTATAACGCAGTGAGCCCCTTCCTGGGGCAGGGAAGGTGGTAAGACTGGAGTCAGGCTTGAATTTCAGACAGATCTGGACTTCCCCAAAAGTCAAGAACATTTAGAGGAATTTGGCCAGACCCTTTTCTCCTCTGTAATTGATGCCTCTAGCTGTGAGATCTCTTTTTGTTGTTGCTTGGCCAGAAATCCCCTAGAAATGCCCATTCTTATGAGATTTGTGGCCAGATTGCCAGAGGCTACAGTCATTTCGGCAGTGATGGACATATCAAAAGCCAGATATTAAACTCTTCCTGATTGTGCATTGGAAACTGCCCCAAAATTCATTCCAAAGCAGGGTGTTATATTCAACCCAAGTCTCTTGGAGCCAGCCCAGCCTTTTACCTGAAGCTATAGCTTCTCTGCCCTAAAAAAAAAAAAAAAAAAAAAAAAAAAAAAAAAAAAAAAAAAGCAGGTATGTATATAAATCAATAAGAAATAGTAAACCAATAGACCAATACAGTCATCTGTATGGCAGAGAAGTGAAATGAAAAATTCCTCTTGCTGCAGCCTCCACAATCTGGTGCTCCTGCAAAGGTGTCTTGTCCTTCTTAACAGCCAACATAGCCATAAACGGCCAAGCTGCCAAGAGCTGGTAAGTCCAAAGTTTATACCCATGTACCTCACCCCACACTCCTTTCATCCTCTTCCTTTTTTATTCTGATAATGCACAAATTGTGATATATAAAAGGTGTTTTGGACTATCTAACCCATCTCTCTAGGGAAAAGGACAGGGCTCCACATTTTGATAACTGCTTCAATCTCTCTTATGCATTATAAAATCCCTCATCACCACAGCAGCAAAGACCTGGGTAAAAGTGCTTTGCCTTAGCTTCATCTTAAAACTTCTGCTACTTTGAAGGAGAAGTTTGTGCACAGTGCAAAGCTCAGCCTTTGCCTCCTTGACACTGTCAATGTTTTCAGGAGGATTTAAATGACAACCAACCCTGCTCTGGGCTGCAGCTTTATGGTGAACTGAATGGAAGGGCAAGCTGCCAGGGGACACAGCCCCACAGCCTGTGCCTTGCACTTCATTCACTACCATGTGCCCACGTGCTGAGCTGGCTCTGAGAGCTGGCTGAAAATGAACTTTTTTTTTTTTTTTTTTTTTTTTTTTTTTTNTTTTTTTTTTTTTAATTCCTCAGATTAGTTTTCAGCCAGCTCTGTCCTCTAACTCTTCTCCCTGCCCATAGTGGAAATCTATAAATAGGAAGAAAAGGTGGAACAAAAAGAAATCATGGGAAGGCACAGAAGTAGCAAACCAGCATTTTTCACCTGCAGGGCCCAGCTGATGGCTGGAGCAGTTACCCAAAATTACCTTCAAGTTACCTTTAGTTACCCAGAATCACTTTGCCTTTGAGTTGAAGAAGCAGAGCTTGGGGGTTCATGATGGCTTTGATGGGATGCACATGCAGGCTTCCACTGCACATATAAGGTAGACCTAAAGAGGCAGTGGCATTCACCAGCACTATTTTGTGAATGGAGCTCTCAGCAAGGAAGCTTTCCCTCTTGCCCTCCAGTTTCTTTACTCCTGCTTGCACTATCCTTTAACCCCCTGCAATCCCTCTCCTTGCCGGGTAGGCTTCAGGCATTTGCAACCTATGGGAGTCATGGGTACCCGGCCTGGCAGCTGCCGTCTCTCTGTCATTCAGGTCTGAATATTGACACAAGTGGTTTGTGAAAGACAGGGACGGGTGTCTGGTCCAGGACCCTGCAGCACAGCCAGCACAGTAGGGCTGCAAACTCGGGGGGACTGGGAGGAATGGAAACCAACAGTAATTTTCACTCTGGCGAGCCTCCCTTTGGCTCCTGGAGATGTTACAGATGTGTAGTGAAGGTCAGGGCTGAGCTGGGCGCGGGGGGAAAACTAGGCAGTGAAATAGCCACGGGAGAAAGCTGTAGGGGTTTGTCTGGTTACTTTGCGCCGGGAAAACCCCATGCTAGCACCTTGAGGTCCCTCTCGTTCTGCTGGAGGGGATGGCCCTGAGGACGGTCCCGGGAGGGTGCCTGGGTGACGGAATACCCCAGAACAAGCCTTATCCCCGGCAGGGTTCGTCGGAGCCTCGGACGGCTCCATGCCCTTCCACAGCCCCATCACACCTGTAGCCTGTCCGCAGAGGATGGGGTGCGATGGCTGAGTGCCACGGACCCAGCCGCAGGACAGCTCCACCGCGATTCCCCAGGGCTGTCCCACGCGTGACCCCTTTGGCCACGCCACCCTCTGCGGTGTCACCGCCGGGTTGCTGCCGCCGAGATTGAGCACCAGCAAAAAGGCCGGGAGAGACCAGCCCCCCCCTCCTTCCCCGCTCCCCCCAAACCTCAGCCCAAGGGTGACGTCATGGTGGGGGAGGGGCGGGCAGGGGGAGGGGACCCCCGCACGTCCCTGTCCCCCTGCACNGCCGTGCTATCCCCACCCCCGGGGGGCGGCTCCTCCTTGTGCGTGTCTGTGTGTGTGTGTGTCTGTGTGTCTGTGCCTGTGTGTCTGTGTCTGTGTGTCCCCTCCCGCCCCCGCAGCCTACCGCCCCGGGGGGACGGTCCCCGCTGCCGCCCCCATCGCCACCACACGGGGCCGGAGGAACCCGGGGAGCGCGGGGGGGAGTTTCTCGGTGATTTATGGGGCGGGGGGACACGGGGAAAGCGGGTAAATCCAGCCTGTGATGCCTATAAATGGCGCTCCTCTTCCAAGGTGCACACTTATTAAATATATATATATGTATATAAGAAGGGGGGAAAAAACCCGGTCGGTGTCATCCCCCCACGTCAGGGCCGGTGGTGGGCGTGAGGCTGTACTTCCTCCGCCCCCTCCTAATGGAGCGAACCATTCCCAGCCAGCCTTCCTCGCCCTCTCCCGCTGCCTCCCTCTTCCTCTCCTTCTCCTCTTGTCTCCCCCCCTTGTCTGCAAAGTCCTCCGCTGCTCGGAACTTGTTGGCAATGTCTATTTTTCAGCTTTCCCCCACGTTCTCCAAAGTAACTATTTAAAGATCTGCAGCCGCAAATGGTTTTACTAAATGTAGGATGGGACTTAAGTTGAACGGCAGTTATATTTCTCTGATCCTTGCTGTACAGATAGGTAAGTGGACTGCCAAATTCCGTGTCAAGTTGCGCGCACCTCAGCCCGGCTGATGCATGCAGGAGCGGAACGTCGGGATAACCCGCGCGGTGCGGGGCGGCGGCGGTGGGACCCCGCTCCCCGCGCTCCCTTCGCCGCGGCAGCTTCGCGCTCCGGCACTCTGTCCAGGCAGGGGAGTCCGCAGGAAAGGGAGCCGGTTTCTGATTTCTCGTAAACCGCTTTTGTTTTTCGTTTTCCTAAAGCGGTGCATGCTCACTCATACTTGGCTTTTTATTTCCCCCCTCCCCGCCTCTTCTTCTTTTCCCTCCTTTTCTCTCGGTCCCCACGAATGGTTGCGTTCGTATCTGGTTTTCGGATATCCCCTTCGTTCCCTTTCCACTTACAATTTGGTGACTCCGGTGCTAAGAAATTCTCCTCCTCTCCCCGAGGGACAGAGAAATAAGAACCGGCACAAAATGTCTTGCGAGAGATCTAGCTGGAAAGTTTTTTTGTAGAAAATCAGGGGGACAAGCGAAGGTCTTCCTTTGGGAACCAGAACGTTTTCCCGTTTGCAGAGCACCTTAAAACCAAAAGAAACCCATCATTAAATTAAAAGAAATAATCAACTCAAATGCGGCGATTAAACAAATAAAAATTACTTTTAAAAATCGCTGAGTCCCACCGCACAATCGTTAATTTTGTGCTTGGAGAAGACCTGTCAAGAATCGAGCAGGTCCAAAAAAATTCCTATATATGTTGTTACTTAAAATAGAACAGGTTTCTTTCCATGCCGGTGTGTATATTTTGTGCTTGTTGCTGGTTTTGTTCAATATCTTGGGGTTTTCGCTGGTTGCTTTTATTGGTTTGCTCTCGGGTTCATTTTATACGTTTTCTTCCTGATTTTTT
>WEIU01023033.1:544221-577768 GCA_013389925.1 Aegithalos caudatus | reverse complement strand
GTGGGGGGGGGGGGGGGGGGTGCAGAGCTCAGCCTCGCTTCGGCTGACACAGGTCTGCTTGAATTTCGTTTTATTTTGGCCTCCTTCTAGACTTAATCCCCACCACCAAAGAAAAAGAAAAACCCTGGAGAGTAGAGCTTTGTTTAAATGGTTGGGGTTGTTTTCCCTCCCCACAGAGGATCTAGACCTAAATTGATTTTTCTGCGCACATCTCTGTATTCAGGAGGTCAGGAGCTGCTGTTATGGTTTCCTGTAGCACGAAATGCCAGATGCCGAGGAGAGAGGGGAGACGGAGCCCTTGCTGGGGTGCCAGGGGCTCCACAGCCTGAGCCGGNGCCCGGGCTCCGGTCCCGCCCGCTGCCGGCATTCCCCGGCGGCTGCCGCCACCGCCCACGCCTTCCCGGCTGCTGGACAGTCCCCTTCCGTCGGAGGCCGATGGAAGGGAGCCTACCAGCTTTTCCTCACCCCACAGAAAGAAGCTGAAACGCTCTAATAAGGGGGTGATTTCCAGCTCATTAGCGGACCCGAATTATCTTGGTGTGAAGTTCAATTACTAATGAATAATCTCTCCGTAATTAGCACATCCCCCAATTAACCCTCCGTTGAGGAGAATAATAAACGGTGGCACACCTGTAAAAAAGAGCTAAACGGATGGGGAGGGTGCCCGGTGGTCATTCCCGGGCCCCTTTCCTCCCCCGGGTCTCCCCTTGGACTCTCCTGTTTGGGGCTAATTGTGCGCTCATTCCCGGGGCACTGGCAGGACACGGGCCTGCCGAGCTAGCCGGGATGCATTAACCTGCACTGCACCCCGGGATTTCCCGCACGGGCACGGGGCAGGGATGGCAGCAAACCCAGGTCCCGCCGGCTCAGTTCCCCCCGGACAAACTGGCAAGCGAGGCTCTTCCCGCCGGCAGCTCCTTGCTTTTTTCGGGGAGCACGAGCAACCAGCAAACTGCCCCTGCCCTTCTGCCCGTTCATTTTATAAGAGCCGCTCAATGCGCAAGGCATTGGTTGATCCCTTTTCTACCCCTGTCAAGGGCTATTTCTGAAGCCTGAGTGCAATGGTCAATTTTATGTATTTAATTTTCTCGGCCACAGGGGTGGAGGGTTGCTCTGCCTTGCCATGTTGTGTGGCCAAGGAAACACGAGCCCTCCGCCAAGTCCCAAAAAGGGACTGAGTGTACTGGGCTTGCCTCCTGCCGCCTTGCACCTGTAGGGTTTGTAAAGGCTGCGGGAAAGGCTGGGCTCTCTCTTGCCAGGCTGGTTCCACTGCCCCAGGCAGCGGCTGCTGTAGAAAGAGCTGGAAGAGGTTCAAGCCTCTAACATCCCCTCTTAACTCCCGGGCAAACGTAAGCTGGTGAACTGGAGAGGGGAAAAACGCAACAGAAAAGCGTTTAAACCTTGACAGTGACCACAGGAAAATTATCCTCTGCTTAAAAGGAAATGCACGCACACGCACGCAGTCATAAAGAGGAAAAAAAAAAAGAAAAAAAAGAAAAAAAGAGATAAGCATAAATGCAGATCAACAGGGGAAAAAACTCACAGCTGAAACAAAAGAAAATCCAGTGCATTTCTAGCTGGCTGGATAATCAGGGAGGGTTGCAGACATTGCGGCTCTGCCTGCCCTAATTCCTATCCCCAGCTCCGACTGAGCAACCGCAGCCCCGCAGTCCCCGGAGGGCTGCAAAGCGCTGGCTCCTTCTTCCCCGGCAGCGCTGGATGCACCCGTGCTTGGCCTGAGGCTGCTCTCCTGCTGCCTCCCTCCCCCTTTTAGCAGCCTGGCCGAGCCCTGCAGGGAGGGCTGCAACTTGCCCCGACTCGGGCTGCCCTCCAACACGGCGAGACCCGGCCAGCACTGAGCTGAGGTGGTGGCGGTCGATTATTTTAGCTTTAAGGAAAAAAAAAAAAAAAAGGCCTTTCCCCATCTGTTCAAAGGCTGTAACAGGGAGATGGAGTGGGCCTGTGTTAGGAGCAAAAGCTTGAGCCAGGATGCATAAAACTGAGGGAAAGATCTGAGTCGTAGTGGGAGCAAACTGGTTGGTGCTTACAGAGGGAGCAGGGAGACATGGTATCATGGTATGAAAGCAAGGTTCAGTATCCATTTCTGACAGGATTTTTGGTGGCTATATCTACATCTCAGAGGAAGCAGACAGTTACTGTTGGTCCTTGGCTCATTTGCACATTCTAGGGATGAATGGATCAGTGGCTCTTCCAGCCCTTTTCCTCTTCAGGGTCCTTTTAAAATCTGTGCAGTTGCTGTCCTGCCCAGTGAAACCCAATAAGTTCTGTGAAGGGCTGACAACCTAAGGAGAGAGAGAACATTTCAGTCTTTCTATTCATCAAGCTGATTCATTAATGATTAGTGCCATTAGGTGGACTACAGTAGTGCCTGAGGGCCCCAATTATAGGAAAAGTGAGCTTGTTAAATCCAGAAAGCCAGATTCTCCCTCTGATACTCCCGCCTGATGCGGAGGTAGTGTCTCCAGGGTGGGCAGCAGGAATAGCCCTGGCTTTCTATGTGAGCAGCCTCAGTGCCTTCCCCCTCCCTCCTCCACCTTTTCTCTCTCCCCTGCCTTAGTTGCAGATCCTGCTTTTACAGGGTGCTGCAGAGCAAGGTTGTTGCAGGAGTTGGCTGGCAGGACTTGCAGGAGGAGGTGTCAAACCAGCTTATTCTTCCGAGCCACTTCATTCTTCACCACAAGTGGGTTTGGGTGGGCTTTTTTTGGTTTAGGTTTTGGGTTTTTTTGGGCAGGGTTGAGAGCAGGCAAGGTGGTGGGGATTGCAGAGGAGTCTGTTATGAAATCAGATGCAATTTTAGATGTCTGAAAGAGTTTCTTTAGGCTAAAGGCAGCTGAAGATCAATTGCGCTGTTGGCAAATGTGCTTCCAGCTGGCTGGTGCCTTTCTTGAGGGAGAGTTTCAACCCAGGGCCCATTGCAATGGTAGTATAGGGAGGGGCTTTCATTTGCTTTGGGCTAAGGACCTTCTGCTGCCCAGTTCCACCAGTGAGAAGAGAAACTGGAGATGATGTGGGAGAGTGACAACAGCATTATTACTGGTGAGTTACTGGCTGTTCCTTTCCTCTCAAATTCCCATGGTGGGCCTGTGTTTGAAGATTTTGCTCAAAGCCCCATACTCCTGAGCTATGGGTTTGCTAACAAATGGGCAGTCTGTCCTGGCAGAGACTTTGCCTTTCAGAAAGTACTGAAGAAACAGGTTTAAATGGATCAAATTCTCAGGACCCCAGACTGTGGCTTGTGCCTTAGGTTTTTAGGCTGTATTGTCTGTTTTATTTTGTTTCTTTGTTTGCTTATCTCCAAAGCTGATATGAAGAAAAGATGGAAACAGCCTCCTGAAGGTCAAGGTGAGACTGACCAATGCCTGAGTGCTGGTATTCACCAGCAGTAATAAATCTCTGCTCACAGGTGCTGGAAGTCTCTTCAGAGAAACAACATTGCTGCAGGGGACAATCAAGTAGTCCTGGCCTTCTTTACACAGCCATTCTCTGGGAAAAAATATCCCCTGAAGTCAATGTGCATTCTGCCTAGGTAAGGATTTTGAATGCTCAGTTTTACCTCAGACAGGAATGTTATCCCAATATAAACTCCAGGTTCATGCCTCTGAAATAAAAAGAGCTTTGTGTGTGCATTGTGCTTTGCAACTTCAGATTTCTTGCCCATGATATCAATTTATTGAGGACTGTGAAAAACTTACTAGATCTCTCAAGCATCAAAGATCAAACCTGCAGGGCACCTTTTTTTGTTTGTTTTGTTTTGGTTTTTTTTTTTTTTGGCCAGGAAGCATCCTCAAGAGTAGATGGGCAGTACGTCCTTTAATAACACTTTAATACCACCAATTCCTTTAACACTTTGGAAAGTACTGGATATTCAAACTGATGCTCCCCAAGGCAGCAAATGAAAACCTCAAAACCTCAGTCAACCAAAGTAAAAAAAAAAACAAAAACAAACCAAAGAACCACTAGTATCCATAAAAGAGAAGCAATCACTGATAGTAACAGGAGTTGTCTTAATCAGATTTATCCTGCCTTAAACTACCTATATTGCTGCAGACACTGTCAGTAAGTTTCCTTCATATACAGCTATGTACTAATATACAGCTATGGTCTAATTCTGCCAAATGCACAGCTTCAAGAGTCAAATCATGTGTCTCTCTTTGTCCAGACTTCTAATAGTAGTACTTCTGACCATAATAGTACCTTGAGTACAAGAAGTTTTGCAGTAAATTGTCAGTTTGGTGTTTAGGCTTCTTTTAATGCATTTTATTTTGACTGGGTAGTATAAGAGGTCTTATCCATTCCTGTGCTCCCCTGGGGCACTTTCAATTTTCCAGTCCTCTGGCACAAGCTGCCTTTTGCAAAGGAATGATTCCTATAAAGGCACTGCCTCATTTTGTTTCCCATATTCTAAGAAATCCTTAAATTATGTTGTCAGATGAAAAAATCCAGAACATATTTTGTTAGCATGGAACATTGGTCACATTAGTTTCGCAACGCCTCATTGAAGGATCTAATATGTCAGAAAATTGTCCTAGGCTTTGCTTTTTATTGAGGCTTAATAGGTGCCCTTCTCCCTTTCAGTAGACTTATGATACAAGACTTGTTGTTTTTTTTTTCTGTTGCCAAGATATTTCACTTGATCTCCTTCACCCTTACTCCAAGTGTCCATTAAATGGGAGTAGCAGTTTCAGATCTTTGAGATTTGTGAAAAATGCTGCACAAGGAGGTAAGCTTTATTAATTAGAAACATTTTATTTTATCTTTTAGCTTTAATCAGAAGAGAAATGCCCGGATTGAAACAACAACAACAAATAATAGGTAAAGGATGCTCCCCTGTTGCTTCACAGATCTGTTATATAACAAAACATTCAGCCCTGGATGCAGGAGAGTTGTGGTTCACATTCCCCTCTTAAGAAGCTTCATCTTAAAGAAGGTTGTAGCAGCCCAACCTCATGCAGATGCTGCGCTGCAGGCATTTCAGGCTCTGAATTTCAGCCTGTGCCCTTGGCTGGACTGTTGAGTCCAGGTTGTAATACCTGTCATTCTTGCAAAGTTCCAGTCCATTTTTGCCATGTCACTCATTGCCCACAAGCCCCGTTTTACTGTGCATCAAAAGTTCATTTAATTACCTTCCCTCCATTTTCTTTAGGTGTTGGTGATTTGCACTCTCTCCACCTAAATCAGATATCTGGCACATCAATACTCAGAAGGCTTAGGAGAAGAAGAAAACATCAATATTTCACTGAACACAAAAAGTTGCACAACTACCCAGTCTTCATTTTTTATGTCAGCTGTGGTTAGTTTGTCATTTTTCTTTTTTTCTGTAAGATGAGTGATTTCCACTTCTTTTTGAATCCCACCTGTGCAAATAGCTTGTTTTTCTCCCTAGCAAGCGTGAACAAGGGTCTGCGAGGATTTTGTTCAGGCTCAGCAGTCAGGCAGTCCTGGGGTGGCTGACATCTAGGAAAAGCCACAGCAGGAACCAATGAGAGTCAGCCTGTGCACCAGGCACAGCTTTTGCTGGTCCTCAGCTTATGTTCCAGCTCACACTTGTGGTAAATGAAGCGCATTCAGCAACTGCAGTGCAGACCAAGGCCAGCAGGACAGATCCAGACGAGCTGGATGCTTCATCATGGAGCTGCCCTTAGAAACTATGGCCCATTCATGTTAAGGCAGCTTCCCCCTCCTCAGCAGAGCTGCGCCAGCCCACGGCAATTTAGGACTTGCTCTGCTCACTTTAGTCCGTGCAGCATCATCCTTTGTGTGAACCAGATCATGCAAATGGGGGCACCGGAGTCACAGGGAAGTCGAGTTCCACAGGAGTACCGGCATGAGAAGGAGCAGCAATTAGCTCTAAATTCACTCTACCAGCCTGTCATTTCTGAGCTCTCCCCTGCTGCTCTGCAACTGGAAGCCTTGCGCTCTAGAAGAAGGGGAGAAGAACATTTTGCTCATGCTCATATTAATCAAGTCATCTTGTGAGCTGCTGAATCTGTGAAATTGTATCTCCCATGGAGTTCAGTGGTAATGACTGTCTTCGATGTGGACTCTCTGGTGTCTAATAATACAGTTATATTTCTGCAGTGGATGCACTCCCCGCATTTTTTTTTTTTTTCTCCTCTGCCTGCCTACTTCCACAGCACTTGTAGGCAGCTCAAACCTTTGAGACTTCTATCCCCTGTCAAGTTTGATCAAACTCAGTTCACAGGCTCAAAAATTATTTAGGAGGGACCGACTGGCACTTGCACAGACAGTGTGATCTCATAAGCTTGCTTTCCTTGGGAAACTAGGCTACCAACCTAGCAACGGGGTGAAAAAAAAGCCATCCTGCTAGCAAAAAGGACCTAAACACCAGGAGGAAAAAGGGGAGGTGAGAGAGGAAAGTGAAGCTGTTTTGAAGGGAAAAAAATCGCTGCCTTGTGTCTGCAGAGCTCTCACACGCTTAAAGGGCCAGCCTTGGAGAGACATGCTGGAGAAAATATTCTCCAGGAGGTGGAAAGATCTCTCATAAAAATTGGTAAGGGAGAGAAATGACCTGGATTCATCTCACCACCTGGCATGCTAAATGGATATCTCTATGGTAAAGGTCGTCTCCGGTGACACCAGTTTCCCCCTGCAGACTACAGGAAGACACAGACACAATTAGCATGCAACCTGTATGCCTGCAGTATCTAAAGCGAGGTGTGTCCTGTCCCAAAGGGAATGGTCTTCTTCCTGCTCTCTCCTTCAGACCAAAGTTTTCCATGGTGCTGCTGCAGGGTTTGTTACTTCATGTACTACATTTGTATTTTAGAAAAGCTGCTGTGTGTCTTAATAGCTGCAGATGTATGCATGGTTTTACTGGGCATTTATTATCACTTATCCTCTTTGCACTGAAACCTTTCCTGTCCTTGTATCTTATGGAATAAAATTCTTTAAGCGAGCTTTAATGGTTCTATGATCCTACTTCTTTACAAATTAGGGAGCTGTCATTCCACTTTTGTTTGCTATCACACAATGTTTGAGGCTGTCAGAAGTATTATAGTGCATATTCACATAAATTGATATTTAATTTCAGTAATTATAATGTCACTAATTGTGTTTTTGCACCTGATGCAATTGCTCACATTCATCTATTGATCTCTTCTTTGTTCTTTCTAGATTTAGGTGTTCCCTTACTCTTTAATCTTTCCTGCCTATGGTAGATCATACAAACAATGAAACTTGGAAATAAAAGCTCAGACCTTCCCATCAATTTCTGTGTGCCAGGTGAATGGGATAGTTTGGAACTCTGTGTGCACGTGAGTTCAGGATATGCTCAGAATCCCACTGACTATTTTAATGTAATTTTTATGAGGCTTAGAGTGGGTCTTGTTATCCAAATATTGCACAGTGAAATTGTTTGTACTGGCCTACTCCTAAAGTTTTTTTTAATTTTTAGGGGACATTTTCGCTTGTAGCCTTTCACTTAAAATTGCTCCAGGGCTGCTGTGGCAGCCCTTTTCACCTGGCCCTTTCACCAGCACTCTTTTCCTCACAGCCTTCCAGGGGTGAATTTTTTATGCCATGTTCTCCGAAATCAGACTTCCCATACCTCAGCTATCCTTCTGTGTTCTTCTCCTCTACCTTTACATCACGTTGCTGTCAAGTTGTAATTCATTTAATTCAGCACTCAAGTTCTCACACTTTTTCCACTTGGTGCCTTCTAGACTCATTTGTACATGTTACATATGAAGAGTATATAGTAGTAATTTTAATATAGGATAAGTAATATCTGATTAAAAATGCATGCAAGGCATATCAGCCAATTAGCGTGCAACATTCATACTTAATCAAGCATAATCAAGTAGCCAGTGTCAGTGTTGCCATCAGACAAAGACCACTGGAAGGCAACTTGAGCAGGCTTTATTAAAGGGTATAATTTTACTGGGGAGGTTGTTGATATGACAGTGATCTGCTGCACTGGAGCAGACACCAGGAGAGGATGGCCACCTGAGGACTCCCAGCTGTATCCTGTCTACAATTTTTCTTTTAACCTTGAACTTGCCACCAGATACAAAATCAGTGAATAAAGCCTGTGCTTTGTGTCTATCAACCTGCCTCAACTTTCTCTGTGTTAAAATGCAAAGTAAAAAAATAATCTGGGCTTCAGAATTCCCAATCTGTCCCAGCAGACAGTTTGAGGATAGCATTTTCTCTTCTCAAAGACGCCTAAGACTCATTGGCCTTTGGGCTATAGTCTACACAGAAACTTCGTTTGGTTCTATTTAATAAAAATACCCAAAAACCTTGAGTGGGCAGTATATCTTTATTATTATTGCCACGTGTCAGTATTATTGCCATCCATTATTTCACTTTAGGAGTGGCTTTAATTATTCTATCTTGAAAACTGTTCCCAACTGTTTTAAATTAAAGCAACATAAATTTAATTTAACCTGAAGGGAATAGTTACCTCCCAGAGAGCTGCTATTCTTCTCTCTGCTGCTAGAAGTGTGTTGTGCCACAAGATTTCACATCCTATGTCACAGCCAAGGCTGCATTTGGCTTGACTGTCCATGTGGTAATGAGCACTGATTCACTCAGTTTTTCTAGTTTAACTCAACTTCAAAAAAAACCAGCCCTTTGACCAAGTGACCCAATTTACCACTTGGTACAAATGTCAGAACAGTGGGGCCTGAGCTGGGCACCCAGTGGGCAAGGAGGCACCACAACAGCAGACGTGTCATGCAAACTGCTTCTTATACAGGTTTTTGAATAAACTTCTATGTTTTAGCTTCTTTGGAGCAAAGACAAAGAGTCTGCAGAGGTGCTCTCTAGGAAAAAAATGTCTGAAACAACATTAAAAGGCAATTTGTGCTGAAGCCTCTGGAGAACTCAACCTCAACAAGATGAGTCACCTAAAGGAGGACCTACAGACCCTAAAACAAATATATCTGAACAAAACCTTGTTGGTAGCAAGTATTTCCTGATGATGTTCACCATCAGAAATTACATGGATCACACATGGACATCATGATCTCTTCTGGGTCTCTCCAAGCCTTTTTTCACAGCTTTCTAAAACTCCAACATGATAAATGAATGTTGTCAGGAAATACTTGTTCTTTTGAAATATTTGCTCTTTGCAGAACATGTTCTTTTGGTTAAATAAACAATATTATTTGGTCATAAATCACTACCTCTACTGAATTAATTAAAATGTTAGCTGACCAGATTTTCTGAAGTCTTAGTAGGGCAAAGTCTTGCTAACAAATACATGAGATTGCTCAGGCACTGGAAAGTCAGCACATGTTGCTTTGGAATCAGAGTGAGAGAGGAAGTTCCAAGACATGAAGCTGTGCTGGACATTTGCACAAGGGCTGCTAAGTAAGTCCTCTTAGATCTACCATGTCCTTAACTAGCTGCTTTTTTCTTCCAGGGCTTTTCTGCAGCACACCTCTCCTCAGCAACTTTACAAACTATATTCCCCTTACCAACCATAAATGAGACTTCCAGATGTCAAATCCCCTAATAGGTAAACTGTCCCTTGACACCAGGTCCTGAAGAGCTGATGGACACCCAGCCAAAGGAGCAGATTGTAAGGGCATGGAGCTTTAGTATTTTTACACCATGGAAAGGAAACTTTTTTTATCTCAGGTTACTTACATAAGCTTCCTCAGAGGATAAAGGTGTAGGAGGAAACACAGTCAAGAGGTAAAGGTTTACCCTGGATATTTATATTCAGTGTATACAGGAAAGATGCTTGCTGACATGCAGATGTTTGCCCCACTTTTTTGTGTAAACAGCACCTGGCTTTAGCATGTGAATTTAGCACCTTGTTTGGAGGAGCTGGGGCTGCATGAACTCTGCATTTGGCACCAAGGAAAGAAACTCCTTGGGGGCTGTGGAGCCCTGAGATAGCGTTTTAAATATGTATTTAAAGGTCAGACAGCAGCACTGGCAACTCATTTTAGCANTTGTTTTGTTTTGTTTTGTTGTTTTTTTTTCTTCTGACATATTCCTAAAATGGGCTTAGGCTCTGGATGCACCTGTTAAAGAGGATAGCAGAAATAAAATCTTTTATGATCATAAAAGTGGAGTTTCAAGTCTCATATTTTTTGAGAAATATAGCTCTGGAGAATGAATTTAGAGCAAAAGAATACACTGGCTGTAGCTGGGAGTACTGCACTTGGTAATGTGGAACCTTCCTGAGGAATAGACAGAATATATTTCATGTATTATTTGCTAGGTCAGTGAAACTCCAAATAAAATGAAACCATCAGAAAGTTTCCTTTATGGGTTTGTGGCACTGGTGGAAATTCTTTGTGCTTCTGGACTTGATTTTCAGAAGTTTCAGATCCTCTCAGTTCCCAGGGTCATTAGAACTGGAACCTTCAAGTTTATGCCCACCATGAACTAGGGATTCTAATATGTTAATGAAATATTGTGTTCTTAAGCTGATGTACAGATATGGTTAGCTGTAGCTTTGAGTTCCATATTTTAACTGCTTCAGGGTTGGATTGATTGGAAGGTCATTTTTGAAAGAAAACAAAAACTGATGGTTGTGTAGGAAAGTGTGAATATAGGCCATTTTTAGTGTGTTTTCTGCTGTATCCCATCACCTATACCTGTCGTCCCTCAAAGGCAGGCTTGGCTGTATGCACTGGTATTGTCTGAAGCTAGTTCTTGTCCACAGGCTTAGCCACACTCCCTTAGGAAAAGTCTATGCACTTGTAACTCCAGGCCACTTCTGACACAGCTCCTCAACAGTGGAGTGGCCTGTCCTGAATCTCCCCTGAGATCAGCTGATGGAGCAGTGTTAGATAATGCAAGTCCCCAAGTAAGTTTCACATGTAGAGCTGCGAATTAGCCCTCAAGAAGTTTGCATTCTCCCTGCACTTGTCACTTCACATGCCCAAACTGCTTCTGCCAGCCTGCCTCTGGAGCCCCATTTCTGTGTCCTCTTTTGCATGTTCAGATCCCCAGGACAGGCTGAGCCCATGTGACAGATGCAGTGGGGCATCCTGTGAGCTGCAGGATGTGAATGACCCTCACACCCTTACCTTTGGCCAGCTGTCCCCTGGCAGCAGCTCCTCTGCTGGATTCCACCCCACAGCACATGGGAATAGAGTCACTGGTGCTGTGGGGCAGGAGCCGGCACGGGAGCAATCCCAGCCCCATGTCCAGCTGACACAGGTCTGGCTGGGACAAGCCTTCATGTTTCTGGAACCCAGCCTGGCAGTGCCTTCTGGAAGCACCTGAGCATCGACCAGGAAGCCTCTCTAATCATCTCTGTACATGCCTGCAGTGGCCTAAAAGGAACAAAGGGGCCAGAGATGACCTGAAATCATGAATAATACCCACAGGTACTTTAATCCTGTCAAGGGCAGGGTGTTTTTCCACTTCTGCTTATAAATTAGAGACCAGAGACCTAATTACCTCACAACTTTCCCTAAGATGATAGCAATTACTTATTTTAAAGTGCTTTGAGTTAGGCTAAGAGAATAAAAAATATAGAGAAAAGCCAAATTCTGAGTTTTGTGGCTTTTTATTTCTGCAGAAGTACATTGCTGAAGGATGCCTGAGAAATGCCAGGAGGCCTTGGCTGCACAAAGGGGGCAAAAAGAGGTGAACAACTTTGTCTGTCAAGTATGAGGTTATGCAATGATAGATGTTCCCAGATGACTTGTCAAGTACTTCTACTGAGAAGGGACAAATAGAGAATAAGGGCAGCATCACTCAATAAAATTTACAAAACTGCAAGATGGGAAGAGACCATTTGCAACCCACTAACTGTTTCTTCATAGCTTTGTTGCCTGACAACTTGGCTGAGCAGCAATACCATGACCTGTCACAGCCTTCTGTGGAAAAGTCTCATGTAGCTCTGGGCCTTTATTTGCATCTGGAACATTTTGTCAAATGCCTTTTCATTTGCTTGGCTGCTCAACAGGTGCACACACCAGCCAGTATTCTTAACCATAAGCAGATAATTCAACTAGTATTAATGGTTTAATGCTGCTTCCCTATGGCAAACCATGGTGCAGACTTTAACATGCACAGCACGAGTTGAAATCATCCATAGGATCTTCAGCAGCACTTCCTGAAACACTCTCCTGCTGTTGGCAAGGGCAGCCAAAGCCCTCTGGGAGAGCTTTGAGCAAGTGTGGCTGATTCAGCTACATCATATTTCAGGGCTGAGTTGTTTCCAGTCACCTCTTCCTGATTAAGACCCTGTGAGGAAGCTGTTACTGAGAAATCAGTGCATTGTTCCTGCTCAACCCTTGAGCTGCTCTTAAGAAACAGCAATGGCACTTTATATTTGCACCTTAACTTAATCAGTGATAACTTGCAAGTGTGGACAAGTCCAGGGATACATGATTCATTATCTTAGAGGAGTGAGAGCCATGTAATGAGTATGCTGAGTGACCCAAGGGAGAATCTTCTATCCAGTCATTTCATGAAGGGGATCTGAAATTAATTTTACCTTGGAGATTTTGGGAAAGAGAAATGGGGTTGTTTTCTTCACTTGATCAGTAAAAACAAAGGAAAAAAACCAAAGGAAACCAAACCAGTATTTTGATGAGATACCCTATTTGCATTGTTCTTGCAGAATAAATTGAGGAAAACACTATTTCATTCTCATATAGATTGTGTCCCACAGATGTTTGGGTGGCATCCACATCTGTGGCAGGAGAACTCATGGATGGCAGCCATCCATCCCTCAGATGTAGGAGGAGGAAGCTTGCCAAGTTACCTGGACTCTCATCAGTCAGACTGAAGATGGGCAGTTAGATATTCACTCATGTATGAGAAGTAAATTGTCTTGGATCAAATCTTTCATATGTCCAGAAATTGATAAGCACCCAGAGGAAAATGGCATTTCTGGGAAGGGAAAAGAAGCAGCTCTTTATTGAGTTTGTATGCATGTGACTTGGCTCCCTGAGAAGATCTACAAGAGCCAGGCTTCCATGGTCCTTTCCCCTAAATAAGCCACAATGTTTATCCTTGTGTCTTTTTAGACATTGGGCAGCACCGCCTGGTGCTTGTTTCTCTTTTTTTTCCGCATGGAGATAGCCAGAGAAGTCTATGGTATTACTCTGAGGGCTGCAGTGTAGCAGAGGTGAAATCTTTGTGCAGATGGACAAAAACCATGGGTTGTGTGGGCTGGGGAAAGTCTCCTGCCCTTCAGTGAAGCAGAGCTGGGTGAACAGTAGAGAATCACTAGCATTTTTCAGGGATTATTCCCTTTGTGCTTTGTTTTGTTTGCAAAAGGAGACAGGGAACCTCATGATAGTTAAGATTAATTATTTGCCTCTTGCTTTTTTTGAGCCATGAGAGTCCATTTTTATGGCTGGACTGGTTTCTGAAAGTTGATTTACATCTGGACTATTTTCTGACCCATGTAGGGACCCTCTAGGCCAAATAGATTCTTTTATACAGCTAATGTTGATATGTACTTCTGATGTTGTGGTTGGGGGGTTTTCCCCACTACCCCAAAAAAGCTTGTGCTGCAGCAGATTTCTCTTCTGGATGTCTCTGCACTGCTGGTGTAGCCTGAAATCTTGAATGGAGAGTTTTAGTCCTTGTGCTCAGAGTGAGACTCTGTCCTAACTCATTCATTGATCCACTGAAAATCAGCCTGCCAGTCTGCAAGGTGAGTTTGGAAGGTCCTGTAAGGAAAGGACCTTGATCTGTTCTCTGTCTGCAAATCCCAAACACTGGTGTACGAAAGGGCTGTGGCCCTGAGAGCTCAGGAGCAAACCATAGGCTCAGTAAGATGGGTCAAGCCACAATAAATGAGTTGATCATTGACCTTGTCTCATTTTCCTGTTTGTGAATTACCTAAGAATGCATTTGCTGTTTTCCAAGGGTAGGCCAACCTGTTTTAAATAAAATTTGTGATTCTTTACTTTGCTTTATTTAATGGCTAGAAGGAAGAAACCGAGCTATGGGAATAATAAAGCAGCATGACCATGAACACCATACAAACCTCTAGAGAGGAGGCATGGCAGAAGACACAGCAAAGGTCAAACTCCACTGCACTTCTTTAATCTAAAATGGGATTTTCTCTGTGTGTGTATTCTTAAATGACATTTGTTTTTGTAATGATTCTCTTTTAAAAAATCCTGAGTGCCGGGGGGGCTGAAAAGCCCTGCCACAGTTCACTCTTGTATTCCAGAAAGTCAGTGGAAGTGACCACTGCAAAACAGGGCATGGTGGGTGTGGTGGGGAGTGGGACAGTGGGGATAGGCAGGGGTGACAACACCAGCACCACACATTGCCAGATCCTGGTGTCCATGCCCACTGGCTCCTGTATTCTGAGGTGAGAGCACAGGACCTTTAGGCTGATCAGACTTTGCAGGAGTGATGTCACTGCCTTGATTTACATCACAGCACTGTGTAGCAAACCGTTTTTCAGCTCAACAAGGAGGTGGACATGCATAGCAAAGCATGGAAATGGGTTTGGAATTGTCTCATGGGACATATCAACAGGCACAGCTTTAACCACAGGGGCTTTGCTTACAGCTGAGCCCACAGCTTCATTCCCTAAATACTCTTTGATGCTATCATCTTCCTTTTTCAAATGCTACTGCCTCCCACACAGGCATACACACAGTAGAAATGCTTGCAGGACTTCTAGGTCATCTGCATCCACCTCTCTGGGCTGCACTGTTAGAGTCAAGAGTTCAAAGAGGGCACCACAAACTGGGAATGTCTCCTAGCAGTACAAAGAAATCTATGATGTGAGAAAAAACTCACTAATCTTTTTCATAAAATATCCTGGATCGACATATGACTTTTATAATCTAGCAGCAGTTAGCTCTCTGCCACATGTGGAAACTTAGTTCGCCTGTTCTTAGCTAATTGGTGAAAAGGAAATTAGTACTTGTTTCATAGTAGGATGATGAAATATGGATTACTCCACACTTTGTGTCATAGATAGTAACACATGAATTTTTTAATAGGATCCATTTTACTTATATTCAAAATCAGTCATGAGAATGATAAATGAAGCTAATAATAAACAAACCTTGCAAAGGCCTTTGGGACCTCACAAAAACAAGGTTCAGATGGCTGCACAATGATGGAGATTCCCCACAGCTGATGTAGAGGAATGACTGCCAAGTGTTAGCAGCCACACAGTGGCAGCTCCCAGAGGGCATTACTTCACAATGGCAGAACAGCCTCAGCCAAGGTAAAAGTATGTTACATCCAGGTTAGGAAGTCCCATGGCTTCTCATTGTTTCATATTAATATGTTTTCTCATGAGAAAAATTACTCTGCACATGCCTGATTTTCATATTTGTCCTCCCCATGGTCCTACAATGGTGTCGAGTTGAAGGCAGGCTACTGGGATTATTAGCCAGAGCAGCTGTTGATGCTACAACTATCAAATGAAATAAAGGAGACAGAATAGCAGTTTCCTCATTTTTAAAGTAATTAGTGATAGAGAAGATTTATGGCCCCTGCATTTATTGACTGTTTAATTTATTGGACAAATAGCCCTCTGACAGAAACTAATGTAAACTGAGTAGAGGTATTCCAGTGAAAGATCAGACTGGAAAATGTCTTTCAAACAGGAGCTGGAAAATGTTGCGTGGAGATGCAAGACTTTACCTTACAAACATCTTGTTTACTACTTATTTCTGTAGTAGCAGATGGCATCCCACTTTTCACATAACCCTGAGTTTGACTGGGCAGCCATGGATTACAAGGGACTCTTGATCAGGCTTCAAGTGCAAGTAAAAGGCTGAAGTTTCTCCTCTGAAGTGACTAGGCAGCTCAGAGGGAAAAAAATATGGATTTCTAATCATTATAGATGCAGAGAAAATAAGAATCTAGAATTATCATGGGTCATGAATAAGTATTATCAAGATGCCTTACAAAATACAGGTGCAAAAAAGGCCTAATTCCCTGATCTACAGGGCTGCAATGCAACATCAATTCATTTCAGATCTAGGGAAAGGCAGAGGGAATGACAGGCCCCTCGTTCCAGCCCTTCGGGCTGTGGCCTGGCAAAGTGAGACAGATGGAAGCCAAGGGCAGTTGTGTCCTCCCATGGTATTTCCCATGTCTCTTCCCACCAGGCCCTAGGGCTAAGATGGAGGGAGCCTCAGAGGGAGCTCCCTCAGCATCTGGTGTGTACTTGTGAGGGAGAAATGACATTTTGGAGCCAGGCATTTGGCAGGCTGAGATTTAAAAACACAAAGGGGTTATTGAAGGAAGTTCACAGGCACATGTCATATACAATGTGGAAAAGATGTCACAAGATTATCGATGAGGGTAGGTCATTAGCCAAGGGTGACATGTATTTTGTTGGATGATTGCCAAATGAAATGACCTTCTGTGTCAAATCAAATTAAACTGGCCATCAGTACACTTGTCAGTTAAAAACTAAGAAGAATTCAGGGAAGAAAGGCTTTATTTTCTGAACTGTCAGTTCACTTCTAGAGCCCTGAAAACCTGGGCTCACCACCAAATGGATGGTGAGCAAATACTTAACTTGGGCATTCAGGCCATCTCTACAAGGTTAGGAGAGTTCTTGGTAGGATAAAAATTAAGAATAATGTTCAAATGCTTTTACTAGCAGCATGCTTGATTACTGTTGGCAGGATCAAAATCTTTCTGACTATTTTTAATAACTAATCCTTGTCTATGGTTGAACCCAGTTAAAAATAAGTTTTTCAAGGAAGAGAAACTTTTTCTTCTACATTTTCTCATGCAAAAAAATGTTACTCTCAATGCAAAGTACCTCATTTACAGAACCAACCAAACAAAAAAGCTAAGCATGATTTTAACAAAAGAAAAATCTCTTTGTGGGAGTTTCTGATTTTTCTTTAACAAAGAAACTGATGACAAAATTTTATGAATCTCTTTAATGAATGAAAAAATATCTCCCATCTGCTCCTTTTTTGACTGAAGGTATTTCAGCCATATCTACCTGATATCTTTTCCTGCGAGGAATGAAACTGAGGGATGAGGTATGCCAGCCTAGTCTTCTGCCTGTGCAATTCTAGTCCCTCAGGCCTCAATGTGTTGTTCATTAACTTGGCTAAGAAGAGGTGCTATGGAAAGGGAAAGACTGCCTAGTTTGTTTTCCCAACTGAAAGACAGGATTTCCCTTTTATCTCTTGGTCTGAGTAACTGTGTTTGGTGCTCTCCTGTCTCACGCAGTAAGGACTCCCCATCCTATTTCAGTCTGCTGAAATCACCACCTTCTCCTAGAGTGCTGCAATTAAAGCAGCTTAACGAGTTTGCAGATGTCAGCCAAATTTTCTTTCAGTGGCATTTAGAGTAATGTAATTTATCTCACAGTTGCTGTGGATTAGTGCATAGGATCAACTCCCGTTGCTCACCTTATGCCTGGTAATAGGCATTTAGTTGCTGCCATCGGATGCCGTGTCTGAGCCCTCAAGCCCTGGGGAAGCAGCCCCAGCTGCTGCACTGAAGCCACTGTGTTGCCTGTATAATTGTCCAACATTATCTGGCCCAGAGTGGTCAGATTGGACCCCTCTGTGGAAAAAGGAAAAAAACCTTAGGCACAGACTGCCTCTCCTACAGATCAGATCCCACGTACCAGAGTTTAAATCCTGAAACTTGAGATTATCTTCTTTTCAGTCTTCCTCTTTCATTGTTCAGGATTAAATTTTCTCAGTCCCATTATTCTTTTTCATCCTGGAAATATCTCCTCATTAAAACCTCCACCCAGAGGAGAATATATATGTGACCCCACTGAGAAATGTGGATTGTCTGTCCATGGCCACCAGCTAAGCCACTGTTTGGGCACTGCTGGCTTTCCACAGGCTTCCCAGGAGTTTACTGAAGTTTCAACTCAGAGTTTAGACCAAAATAAACAAATTTTTAAAAGGTGATTAACACCTAGGAGCAGAAATCCTACCAGCCTGATTCACACTGAAACCCTGATGTTTTCCTATCTGTCTTTGGTGAAGACATTTACTGTTCCCTTTGATTATCTTAGCTTTGAAGGTCTATCATTTTGGTGGCCTGTGGGGGGAAATTGATGTCCTGATAATACAGATCCCATCAGTGGAAATTTTGTTGGGGAAGAACTCACTGTAGCAAATCAAATTCTGGATAGCAACCAACTCCCCACATCTGTAAGTATTTGCTTTAGGGCTAAAACATTTCACACTTGGTGCAAACCCACATGTAGTTAGAAAACTATAGGAATATTCCCACAAATATCCAGTGTCAGCGTTCAACTTGTGCCAGCTCTGAGGATGAAAGCCTCTCTGCAGTGCAATAGCTGCACGCCTCTTAACCTAGAAGGGCTTGGGGAGTGTGAGCATTACAAGATTCATTCTCTGAAAATATACAGAAATGTACTTCTGGAGGAGTACTGTGAAGCATATTTTCACATAATGTCCATGAATATTTGCTGAAATTGGATTTTGAATTGACTGTCACAAAGGGCCAGACAAGTCACCCAACTCCTGGTGTTGATCCCATACAGTCAGACAACACAAATGTAGCATTCAGTACTGTTGGTGCAGGCAGTTTGAACTAGAAATATCCTTTAATGCTTGCAAGGCAATTAACAAAAAAATACTCCTGGGCTAGATGGGAGAGTTTAATTTGCAATAAGCTATTCATATGATAAATGATTCATTAAAAATTAGTCTACATCATCCAATCACAAAGCATTTCTTGTTAGGGAGTCAAAAACAGAAGAGAAAGGGAATAATTTTCATTATAATTATGGCAAGAAGACTATGAATGATGATGCACTGAAAAACATTACATGTTTCTGTTCAGTAAAAATTAGTCTCACCTTTTCCCCTGCTCTTTCATAATTTAAAACTCACTTGCTTTTAAAAGTTCAAGCCTGTCATGCAGTTAATCCTCAGTGAGAGCTGGTGTAGATGACATGTTTGAAAATAATTGGTTTTAGAAATAAGAAAGTTATCAGTGCTGAAATTTGCTGGCTTCTTTTAGAGAAGACATTCTCTAGAAAACGTTCCCTACAAGAAAGGAAATTCTTTTGCTGATCCTAGTCTTGCAAGGGGATTTAGTAAAACACAACTCAAAAAATTTCAATTGTAATTTGACTTTGTATTCAAACTTTGTTTTTATTGTCAGCTTTTATTATCTACCACTAGACAGTTTTCCTACTATCTTAATGGCACAGCATCACTGATAAAAATTTGTTTCAATTGACCATTCTTGCAGCCACCTCCGCATTACTATAGTCAAATATCTCCCTAAATTAAAAGAATGACAAGATTGAATATCCAAGCATTCAAAAGTTTGAAAAGTTGAGGAAAACTTAGAAACTGTATCTATATGTTAACAAATATGCTTCATTTATGCAATGGCATGCTGTATTTTCCAAAAAAGTGTTGTCCAAATACACCATTATTCAATATTTCTTTGACAGAAAATAAAATGTTGAGCACACATTACAAATCACCAAATGGAATCTTATTTAATTTTCTCCTGGATGTTTCTAACACATTCTGGCTTTAATACTTGAGCAGAGATAAGGCAATGATACGCTTATTTCCACAGCACTGTGAGGGAAAAGTGGTAGCAGCAGTAAAGTCTTGCATGTGAATTAAGTGATCTTGAACACACTATCTCCAACTTCAGTATTCACATAATTGTGTTCAAATTGTAATTCCCATCTTTGAAATGCAGTCTTGGATGTCCTATGTGATACAATCCAGGGTTCTGCACAGGCAGACAGTGGCTTTGTAGGGTTCCTTTCATCAATTGCTCAAGCTTCACCTCAAAGCTAATTGGGTTATTTTGGCTCCACAGCATCCTGTGGAAGCCTCTGCAAGGACCCCGTCACTCTGATAGCAGAAGGAGCTTATAATTTCCAGTCTAGGTGGACTTCCAGACATTTTAAAACCATTTGCTATCATGCTAAACTGACTTTTCAAAGCAACCCTTTTTCCTCTCTGGGAAATTTTCAGATGACAATTCTATGTTGTGTCAAATTTTTGTTGCGAGGCTAAATGAGAGAAATTCAGCCTTCTCTCAGAAGACAGCCAGTCATCTCCATCTGAATCCCTGCTGTGCTCCTCCTACAGGTGAAATACATTGTTCTTAAAGTGAGGAAACCAGGTCTGGACCTAAGCCCATCATATGGTCAATTAAAAAAAAAAAAAAAAAGTATTATCCTCAGACTAGGTTATAAAGAAATTAAAACAGAGGTTTAGCATGGAAAGGGTCAGGCAGCCTTGAGGTGCCAGGACCAATTTCAGAGGAAATGCTAGCAGTTCCAGACCAAGGATAGAGTCTGGGACTCTGTGGTGAGGCTGAGCCTTTGTCTGTAGGTCCATAGAGACATCCAGTAGCTCAAGGAGCCAACTCTGACCGTAGCTGAGGCGAAGGGGGGAAATCTCCACTTTACGGTCTTTGTTGTTCTGGGTGAAGTCAATGGGTCTGGGGCGAGGGAGCTGCTGCACTTTTGCTGCATTAACATTCTTCTGCTACCTGAAGAGGTTCCCTGCCAGAGGAGATGTGCAGGATGACATAGGTGGCACAGGACATGAAAAATTAATCTGGTGAGAAAAAAGTGTTCTTAGCCATTATAGCCCTTTGGTCAGCCTTCTGTCTTCTTAGCACCGTCCATATCTTGAGACAGTTCTCAAAGTAAGTAAATGCTTTATTTTCTCTAACTGTGTTTCTTTCTCTTTCTACACTGCTTTTGTAATGTTGTCAAAAAAAGCTTTGGAGATGTTGGGAAAGCATCAGATGCATCTGCTGCCACTACCTCTCTGAGGCCCCAGAAGCTTTTTCAGCTCAGACAATTACTACAAAATAGGCTGTTGCCAAAGCTTCTCTATCTATCATTTACGGTATTTCAAATGAGAAATAGGTACAAACAAACATAACATCCTCCAGGACACAGGTACACAACGATCAAAGATCAGTGACTTATAAGCAGCCAGGAAAACAAACCTTTCTGGAGACACTGTTATGCAGAACAACACATAAAACTCACTTGAAATGTCTGACACATATAAAAGTTTGCAGGAAAGAGTCCTAGGCATAGATGGAATTGCTACAGCCAAATCCCTTCTCTGAACACCTATTCATAAAAGCAGGTCCCCAGCTGCAAGAATCATTGCCCCAGGAAGTGAAAGATGCATTGCAGAGATTTTGATCTAGATAGGCTGTTGCTCACTCCCTTGGTTTCATTCAGTGCTGTTAAAAATGCCCTACATGCATCCTGGAGGTAGTGGATGAAAGAAAATCTCTGCCGATCCTTTACACATTAGTTGTTTATAAGTTTGAAACACATACAGAGGTTCTGAGTGTATGTGTATGGGTGTATACATGTATATACCTATATGTACAGGTCTTTGCATGTATGTGTGCATGTATACAGACATAAACATACATAGTGTGTGTTACAGACACAGGCCAAGTTTCTAAAAATAATTATATGCAACAATTCAAAAAGTCATGAGATACTCTGAAGATGCAGATGCAGCTACAGATGTCCCATCCCTGGAAGTGTTCAAGGACAGGTTGGATGGGGCTCTGAGCAACCAGGTCTTGTGGAAGGTGTTCCTGCCCATGTCAGGGGGGTTGGAACTGGATGAACTTTAAGCAACCTTCCAATCCGAACCATTCTATGACTCTACAATATGATTCTGTGAACTACAGGACTCTATATGAGACTAAGTAATGCCAAGTAAATGTCAGTAATGACAGTGATGACAGATTGATGAAAATAAAGGTTTCTCTGTCACTGAGCTGGACTTTCAAGTACCTACCTGACTGCACATCTAGCTGTCTATCTAGATATACAAAAATTAAATAGGTCAACAAGTTTCTTGCAAACCCTAATGGCTTTGACATGGCAAGCATGCACCAGACAAATGCCTACCAGGATAGTTTCTGATAGAAACCAAGTGTTTTGTAGCCACTTGATGAGAACACACTTCAATGGATCAGAAAGTGTGTTCCTATGTGTATATCAAATGTAAGTATTCCACAGGGCATGACTCATAATGTTTGTGTTCTTCCTTCTGGACAGTTAGACCTCACTGGTAATAATTTGTCTGGCAATATAGCATCGTTCAAGAGTTTTGATGCTTGCTACATTGACATCTCCGATGGTGAGCTGAGTCTCTAGCCAGACAGGTCAGGAGGTGAGGTAGAGGCTTGGAGGAAAGGGCAGACACAGATTTGCTCCCTGCAGGTGGATGTTGGTAGGCCACTGCTCTAGCCCACACAGTAGTTATTCTGCTACTTCTTACCCCAGAGATGCAGGTTATGGAGGCGGGGAGAGGGACAAAAGGATTGCACCTCCTATTCTTGTGAATTTGTGTGGAAACTGAGCTAGCTGAGATGGATAATACCTTTAGTCCAGGTAGCTTATGCAGAAACCATAAACCTGAGACCATGAGAGGCAGGATATGGAAATTAGGATGCTAATGGCATAATTCCAAAATAGGTCATGTCTCTAGTTCTGGTTCTCTGTTGGTTTGTGACCTTTGACGTATAAAGTCATGTACCTATCCCTTGTTTGGGATTGGACTCTTGCCCTCAGGTAACCTTATATATTGTTAAGTTAGCCACTCCCTTGGATCTCTGGATGTTGCCCCTTGGACCATGAGGTCTTTGTGTTTGCTATTTTGCCAGCATTAAAGTTCTGGTTTTGGGCTCTCCATTGTTCCTGCTCCTCAATTTTTGCCATGCACCACCTGGCTGGACAAGGCCCGGAATCACAGCACCAACTGTGATAAGTTTGTTATCCCTGCTATTCACTGAGTTCCCATTGAGGATAACAAAAGGAAAAATGGTGATTTTCTCCTGCAAAAAATTCAAGATGTGTACAGTGCCTCAAAGTACATCAGGATAGACTGTTCCTCAGACAGCAGATCTCCTACCATGGCACCTTAGGGCAGCCCCCCTCTAATCTTTTCCACTTCCTCAAATTTTTTTTCCTTTCTACCACAGCAGCCACAATATTTGTAGGTGGTGAAAGACAGTGTAAAGGGCTGCTGACAGCTGCAGATGGCTACATGAGTTATGGCACAGAGCAAACTAATCAGTGAGATTTGCAGAGCAGATTTTATTTTATCATTTGTGAGATGCATATTGGGCTCCACATTCCTGTAAAAGAAAACATTAAAACTATCCGCTGTCTCTGGAAAATTGCTGGATGACTGGGGAATAGGGTGTTTCTCCCTGACAGGGCTGTCTGCTAAAAAGAAACTAGCTCCAGTCATCTTACCTGGGCTAGACAAGAGTAGATGAGTTGACTACACATGTGTTCACATCCCCATGGTGCAGCTCCTGGGCCCTGGTGCAAGGAAGGAAATGGGATTCCCCAGTCCAGCTGTTTGCTTACACCCTTCCACCTTCAGCCCAGCACCTGTGCATCCTGTGTCCTGAGGCCATGTGCAGCTGAATGCTTCATACTTGAGAGACAAGCTGCCACTATAGTCTGTATTTGTCATAATTTAGGGCAAATTTAGGAAGAAACCTTTGAATGAGGTATGAATGGGGATTACATTATGGTAATCTGGTAAAAATCAAGTGTTAGGAAAAGTAACTGTGGTTGTTGGGCTCCTTACCACCAGCTCTTTGTCAAGCACCACTGCAGTGTGCTAGAGCTGCTCTTCAAAGGCTCCTCACTTCTCAGAGATTGCAGAGTAGAGAGTGCAAAGGCTTTGTTGTCCCAAACATGGTGAACTCATCTTCAACAAATGAGTCCTCTGAAAAAACCCTGAAAACAGACCATGTTATCTCAGACCCTCAGTTTGATTTACCATTTTGTAGAAGCCCTGATAACTTGAGTCATTTCACGAGAAGCAGCACCTACATGTGTGAGCACACACATGCACAGCAGCCACTCAGTGTAGGAGCGTGTGCTCGCACACACAGCTAGCGCTGGTTCCCGTGTCATCTCCATGTTCACAGTGCTACCAGGAGCTACCACATCTCCACGTCTCCTCACAGCTAAAAGAACAACTTCCAGCACGCAGACATAGGTGTGGGTAGCGTGCATGTCTCCCTCCCACGGGCTTCGGTGACTGTGCCTCCCTTCGCACAGCCCAGATCTGCATAAAAAGGCTGGAAGCTGGCATTGGCAGCACTCTGCTCTTCCTGAAGGAAGAGCTGATGTGTCTAATAGCTCCAACAGAAGCGGGAGCGGGCAGCCCGTCCCAGCAGTACACTGCAGTTTCCTAGGTAACTGAACTTGAAATAAGGTGATGTCTGGAACTGGGTCTTATCAAATCAATTTGCTGAAGGTGCACACATAGAGGGGAAAATCCCCTTGTGTAGGATCCTACTGACTGTAAAAGCCAACAATATACCACTTATTTGTTTTGGTAGTTGAGGAGTCTGTTGCCTTTTAATGATCAGCAATGACATTTTCCCATTGAAGTCATCTGTGCGGGTAGGGACGTGTAGAAAATATGACTGTGCATGTTATGCATTATTTACACAAGGCCACAGCTATGTGCTTTGCAGACAAATGAAGGAAAGACAGATCCCTGCCCTGAGGGGGCTGCATGAAGAACACGGTTCCCACTTTATTTCTTATACCTCATCTTACCCGCGTGAGCAGCCCATGTTCAGCAGCTAGACTGACTCCTCTTCTGCCATAGAGTTCCCAAACTATGGGGGGCCACATGTTTGAGACAAGATCCACAAAAATATTTGAGTGGTTACCTGAAGTGTCCGGATGAATCTGAGATCAGTGGTCAGGAGAGCAACATGTCTTGGAAAATGAGACTTAGGTTCTCTGGTTATACCTCTGTCCAAGAAACCTAAATGAGATGAGGGCATGTGCCTAGGGTCTGGAGCACGTTTGCCTCCACTGTTGGATTATACCCATCATGACCTTGGCTCGTGCCAGGCAGCACTCAATCAAGCAAGTCCTAAGAACTGCCTGAGCGTGACATGAGACAGGCAACCTAGGAAGTGATACAGAGAGTCACTTTGGTGTGACCTCCTGTACTGTCCTCTAGCAGAATTTCTCCTTGTAGAGCCCTCTTGCTCTCACACTAGTCCTCAAATCACCCTGAATTCAGCATCATCCAGTTAAAAAACTTCTTACTAGCAGGACCTTCTTTTTGGCTTTTTTTTTTTTTTTAATTAGAGAAGACAACTACAGTTTTTCCAAGGGCCTTGAACCCCCACCCCACTCCAAGCTACCTGCTGGTCCCATACTGCTTGTAACTGACCTGGGTCAGAGCCTGCTAGTCTCCAGAAGTGGCATCTCCTCTGCTGGAACAGGACTCATCTGACACAGCCAGCTGTGCTTTTGCTGGCTCCAGCCCAAAGGAGGGATGTATCCCCTTCCCCTTGAGCCTGGGCAAACAGCAAAAGCATCATCTTTTACATCATCTTTTACAGGCTGCAAGAACAGAAGCAGCACCCACATATCCAGAAGCCACAAACTTGGAGGTGAAGCCTGTAGGCCCCAGTTCCAGAGCCTCAGCATGCCTGGATATCTCAAGCATGTGACAGGGCAGAGGGGACTTGGGGATGTGCAAGAGGCATGTGGCCTCCCCCACACTGTTCATGCCACAGCCTGCAGCTACCAAATTGTGGTGCCACTCAGCAGTGACCCCGTAAGCCACCACAGCCCACATGGTACTTCTGGCCTGGGGGGCACCAGACAGCTCTGGGAATGTTTGTTACTATTATTAACACAGACATAGTCTGTGCTCATCTGCAGCATTTCCTGTCCCTTGCTGGGGTGTTGTAAGGACAAGTACCTTAAAAGACTGAGTCAAATGGGACATCAGAGTAATGGAGATGATAAAAGCACTGGTTATGACAGCAGAAGATGATGACATATCAGTGCCTATCCTTCCATCACTTCTTTTTCAGTCTGATGTTTCTAATACCCGTGACAGACCAATGTCTAGGACAAATGCCCCCAAGGAGGTTTGTATAACAGATCCAGAAATGTTTTGTTCAGTTGTTGCTGCTGCATTCAAAGGGGATTTCAGTTATCTAAGCATCCCACTTTGGTCTGAATGCACTCTGCATTTAGTTTCTGCCCTTTCTAAGTGTGTTTGGCAATGGCATGGGGTGCAGACCAGTGCTGCATTTTGGGCTTTGGCAACTTCAAGGCAGAGAAGCCAACAGAGCATTCCAGAGCATAGCCTTCCCCGTATCCCCTGCACCATGTCACCCACAGCTGCCTAGCATAGCATTTCCCACATGCTGGCAGGCAAATGGCTGCAGTGCTCTGATATGGGATTCCCAGGTGCTTTGGGGCACTCAACCACAATGTCTGCAGGTTTTGTGTCCCTACAGCCCTTGAGTCCAATATTAAGGACAAATGGCCTCAGAGATTTCCTTAGCTTGCGGCATCCTACAAAGCTGCTCAACACCCCAGGGTGTCAGAAGTCTTTAAAAGACAGGACTCTATCCTAGTTATCCAGTGGCAAAGCAGGCTGGGGTGACTTAGCAATCTGTAGTACCCATTAGCAGAGATGCTATGTGATTTCCAAGGATGAATCCATGTTCCAACAGCTTCTTCCAAAGTAAATTAGCTTTGCAATACTTGATTGCAAAACCACAGCAATTAGCAGATGGCTCAGGATCAAGTCAGGGACCTGATTTGACCACAGTCAAATGTGGAGGACCACTTTGTTTTCCAGTTTGGTACTGGGTCATCTTAATGCAAGTGGGGGTTTGGGTTTGCTTTTAACTGATGTCTAAACAACAAAAAAAAAGAGGGATCTATTTTTATTTAGCAAGATATGCAGAAGTGTTATCAGCAAAAATATTGCCTGCAGTGTAGAGATGTTACATTTCATTTCAGGCAAATGCTGTTAAGGCTGCCTGGGATGTGACAAAACATCTGACTGATTGTTCTCCAAGTGCTGCTCTGTAGCCCTTGGAAAATCAACACATTAAGTTTTCGCTATAGGCAAGCAATTAGGAATAGAACCATTCAAATGAAATCAAAATCAACTCTGGAGAGAAAACTGCAGAACATTTGCTTGTCGTTTCACCTCGGAAAGTTTCATTACTGCTGTGCTCAGCACCAGTATGGCCAGCCTTGGAACAGAGCACTTGAAGATGGGGCTCATGGGAGAAGGCCGAAATCCTAGACGGGGTTCAGTGGTGAGCCTGAAAAAATGTTCACAGGTTGGTGAGCATGTTTAGGATGGAATATTCTGTGCATTCACCCATCTGCCCCAGGTACACATCCTGCAGTACATTACAGGGTCCTTGTCTCCTCCCCATCTTCCTTGGGAAGTCAGATGGAGAGGCTTTCTGGCCAGTCAGTTCACTTGGGCTTTTCTGGTGCAGAAGCAGAGCACAAAGAGGGGTGGCAGGGGCAGGCAGTGTGCACCTCCATGAAAAGACAGGACACAGCCCAGGCACTCACCCAGACTCAGGAGTCAGAGAGTGCTCATGGGTTCTCCTGACTAACCCATGACTTTAGGGCTCAAGAGAGTGAGTCAACTTCATAAATGAAAAATCAGTGCTGTGCCTTTAGTAATGCTCAGAGTCTTATGCCCAGGCAACAGAGTTAGGAAAAGAGTGTGCTCCTCTAGCCAGCACACCAGCCTGAAATAAGTCAGACTGTTACCAGCCATACAAATAAGTAAGAATACTAATGTATATTTAATAGAGAAGGAACAACTTACCAAGGGCAGTGGTGGATTCTCGTATTCCCTTCTCCATCTAAGATCAAGTTGGATAGTTTCTCTCAAAATATGTGCTCTAGTTCAATAACAGCTCTTACAGGGAAGTAGGAATTTAGTTCAGTGGAATTCTGAGGTCTTTGCTTTGGGCAAAGTCTTACTGGACTGGCATAATGGTCTCTTCTGGCCTTTGAAAGTGGGTGGATCACTGTGTTGTCCTGTCCCTTTCATCCAGTCTTATATTTCACATTTGTTTCTTTTCAAGTCATTTTATGGCACTCATATGAAGTATCTGAGTACTTCACAAGCTATGAATCACTTCTGATTCAGACTCCCTTGATGAAGTCTGTCATCCCTTTCTCTCACATGCAGAACCAAAGCTCTGAACATAGAAGTCCCAACTTGTACCAACAATGAATCAGAGCCAAGAAAACCTTATCCTGGGAGATCTGCTCTTGTACCACCACCTCACCAGTATCAAAGCAGCACATCTAAGTCTGTGTTTTCCCTTCAGAAAAGAAGTTGCAAAGCAAACTGGACAATGTCTTTAACTACAGTTTTTAACTGGGCAGTGATGGATTTTCTCCTTCCGAAGTTCCTGATTAGGGTTTCTTCCCACACGGTCCAGTACCAGGGTTAAAAGGGTAAATGGAACTTGCAATTTTGGTCTTTAGAGATATTTATTCAATTTCTTTTCTCAAAGTCTGTGCACTGCCCTTTGCCTGGCTTAGTGCACATTGGAAGACTCTCTGGCAAGCCCCCAGACAGAGAAATTCAAGGTCTTTTAAAGGTTTCTAATCCAATTAACTCATAGAATGTGCTATATTTACAATATTGCACCAATAATTACTACCTATTCTAAACATGAAATTTCTATATCAAAGTGGTCCTACCAATGTCTCTGTGCCACAGTCACGGCAGAAAATGGAGTAGAAGAAGAAGAAGGAGGACATGAGACACTGCCCAAAAACCTCCGTCTTGCTCTCATCTATTTCCGTACTAAAAACCCAAAACTACAAATTTTCACCCTGTGACAAACTAAACTACTACTTCTTTCTAATCTTTGCTGATTTTAATTAATCTCTGAGTGTTAAAAGTTTTTCCCATGGACTAAGGCTAGTGGCAGTGCTTTCCTGGGGTCCCAGCTGTGGTCTTGGACCCCCCAGGGCAGCCTGAAGTATTTTCTATGTGCCCTGGGCTTCAAAAGGGCAGTGTCTTCTAATGCCTCTTTTCACAACCTATTGGCCTGAGAGGCTGCCCAGATGCCCATTTACCTCAGACAGGAATCAGAGGGGGAGGGAAGATCTGCACTTTCTTTGCTTATCTTATTCCTGGATCCAGACAAAGGTTTAAAGGAATAAGAGTGTGAGCCTGCAGGGGTAGTGTGGATCATGCAGCTCAAGGGAAACCATTGCAAAGTCAGCAGAGATGGCTGTGGGGAGCCATCGTCCAGAGGTTGGTGCAGAAGCCATGCCATATTCTCAGTCTGGGAAACACATTATATCTGAAGAAAGGACCCCTGCCTTGCAAGCGTGGGGAGGAGGCAAATGGCAGGTGTGAAGGTGGAGATGGAAGTCTACTGGACTCACTACTTTACTTGGAGTAAAGATGTGTCTGCCCTCATCATGTACGGCTGCACCCTTGTGCTCTATCTTTGTTTACATCCACCTCATCAGCTGCAGCAGCGCTCCCAGAGAGACAGGTTTTCTATTTATAGGCACCAGCAGTACCTCTCTCGACTGCAGGGCAGTCTGAACATTCCAGCTTCTCTTGCTGCTAACAATCACTTCTCCATCTGAACCAGAGACATGGGCAATCTTGTGTCTGTGCAAGGGAAAAAAGAAAGGGATATCGCTTCCAAGCCCCAGTTTCTATCCCCTACACAGGGCGATAAGCACAATGGTTGTTTCCATGTTCCTCTCTTTAAAACTCATGTAATCTAGAAAATAAACAACAATGATTTTTGATATGCTGAAATGCTCTAGTAGCTAATCAAACTGCTGAAAGCATATCAGGATATTAGATGTCTGAACAAAAAAGAAAAGCTTCCTGTAGAGCAAGGGGTCTAAGCCCAAGCTCCAGACATCCAAGTGATGTCAGTGTGTGTTGACACTGTGAATGCTGAGAGTTGCTGGAGAGTTAGTATTGAGGTAATTCCCATCTCACTGAATGGTAATTCCCATCTGCACTGAACCCACACTGTCCTTCCATTTCTTTACCCCTCTCCCATTTCTTGAGGAGTTCCTGGGAGCATTCAGCTAATCAAGTTCAACTTTAACTCATTCTGAGGGAGAAATACACAGAGTTGATGTTGCTGAAAATGTTGTTCAGGATGAAAGAAAAAAGTTTGGATATGACCTTAATGGATCATCTATTCCAGCTATAATCTCCTCAAAAAACCTATCCCAGTGCTTGGTAAGACTTTGGAAAAACTCTTTTATTTTGTCTAATATCAATGTCTCTTGCTGCAATTTGACTTCTTTTCCTATCCACTGCAGAGCTGACAGATTATATGAAGAACAACTGGTAAAATATAGGCTAGAGAAGCAGACAGTGAGATGAACTGAACACTGACTGAACTGCCAGGCTGAAAGGATTGCAATCAGTGGCATGGAGTACAGCTGGGAACCAGTCAGCAGGGGTGAGCCCCAGGGGTGGTGCCAGGTTCTGTACTGCTTAACACTTTCATTAATCACCTCCACATTAGGACAGAGAGTACCCTCAGCAAGCCTGCAGGTGACACAAAACTTAAGAAAGCAGCTGATGCAGAGGGTGGTGCAGGCATCCAGAGGCATCTTGACTCTCTGGAGAAATGGGCTGGTGGGAATCACATGGGGTTCAGCAAAAGGAAGAGCAAAATCCTGCTGCTGGGAAGTAATAACTCCATGCTCCATGGGAGATTTCTGGGTGGAAAACACCTTTGCAGAAAAGGACCTGGGAGTTCTGGTGGATACCAGTTTGACCTTGGGGCAGCCAACCTGATTTTGTATAAGGGAAACTTATACAAGCCTTGTGGTCTGCCTTTAAAAAAGCAATGGCAGCTGGTTGAGGGAGGTGATCTTTCACCTCTGCCCAGACCTGTGAGTCATATCTGGACTACTCCATCTACCCCTGGGTTTCCCAGTTAAAAGAAAAAAAAGAGATGTGGACATCTTGGAGCCAGTCCAGAGATAGGCCACAAAGATGATTAAGGGATGTGAGCACCTGACATATGAGGACAGGCTGAGTGAAATGGAACTATTCAACCTGGAGAAGCAAAAGCTCAGAGGGGTCTTCTCCATGTGTATAAACACCTGATCATTATTTCTGCATGGGAGAGAATTGGGAAGACAGAACCAAACTCTTCTCTGTCATGCACAGTGATAGGACAAGAAGAAATGTGAACAAACTGAGATACAAGAAATTCCATAAGACCAAAACCTTCCCAAGGGGGATTGAAGACTGGTATAAGTTTCCCTGAGAGGTTGTGCTGTCTCTGTCCTTGGAGATACTCAAAACACAACAGTACATGTCCCTGAACAACCTGCTTTAGATGACTGTACTCGCAGCAGGTGCTGGGAATAGATGATCTCCAGAAGTCCCTGCCAATCTCATAAGTTCTGTGATTCTGTGACTATATTTCCTTCCCCTCTCACAGTAGCTTTTTTACATCCTTTAAGGTAATTTTCATATGCTTCCCTCATATCAAGTTAATTCAATGTTTTTTAGAAGAGTTATCTCATTGTGGGCTTCTGGACCTTCTTCAGTCTGTCTGTGCTCTGCTCCAAGTGCAGTGTCCTGCACAGGATGCAGCACAGTAGCTGAACCTGAATGGCAGCAGTAAGTTTTGGAGTTAACTGGCCACAGGGAGAATCAAGTGAGAAGACAGGTCTGAAAGAGAGAAAAGGAAAGAAAGGCCAGCAAGCAAACAAGAGCTGCTACCCACCTACTGAGTGCCCAGCACACAGTTAAAAAAATTCTGTTCTAGGTGTCTAGATGAGATATCTTAAGAAATTTTCCAGAACCTTATGCTACACCTGTTTGGGAAAGAATGTGTTTGGCTTGGCTTACACCCTGCTTCTGCCCCTTAATATTAAGTTCTCAAATTGTACCTTTTAAAAAAAAAATGGCTTAGGCATCAACCTTGTTTTCCAAATCCATTTTGTGTCCCCCCCTCCCTTGACCGCTAACCTCCTGGGAATTGACAGCCCTCCCACCTCACCTGGGACCCAACTTCCCCCATGTACCTGGCAGAGGACTAGATTTTCAGAGGGCAGACGATGTTGGTGAGCTCCCCCGCACTGTGCCCATGAGCTTGGCTGGAGGTGGAAACTTCCCAGTACTCCAGAAGCCAGGACAGGAGCCAAGAACCAGGGGCAAGAGCAGCCAAAACAATCAACTTCAATGTGCTGTACTCTAAAATATATGAGCATGTGTCAAAGTAGGAAGGCTCACAACAAGGGGTTGTCTTGGGCTGGCTTGTTTATGGCTCCATTCCTCACCCT
Organism: Aegithalos caudatus; assembly: GCA_013389925.1. Taxonomy (NCBI): domain Eukaryota; kingdom Metazoa; phylum Chordata; class Aves; order Passeriformes; family Aegithalidae; genus Aegithalos; species Aegithalos caudatus. The sequence continues at coordinate 545,709 of WEIU01023033.1, read as the reverse complement.
GCCTCCTCCCTCGTCTCTGTTGCCAAATACAGGTACATAGCCCTTTTCAAAATACAGTAGAAACCAAGGGAATAAAAATTCTTTAAAGTCATTCAAATATAAATTCCTCCCTCATAAAGAAGGCCACCTTCTTAGTACCCTGTCATCGTATGCACTGACAGTTGTCACCCCTGCAGTGCAGGCACCAGATGGGTAAAGGAGGGAAGCTGTTTTTTTTCCTTCTCTAATAGCTGCATTCTGAAAACCTAAGGAGGTTGTTTTGAGCTGCTTGATGGTTTCTGTCTGCTGTATTACTAAAGGAAGGCCAGTGAACAGCACAGGAAGTGCTTCAAAACAAAGTAATAAACTGGGTGGAAACAAGAGAGATTGCTCTTGGCACAAGATGACAGACAGTAACCAGTGACCCCCAGTGACTCTAAGGTATTTACTTGTGAATAAATCTCTACATTTCAGTAGTCCCAAATCATACTGCCCAATTTAACCCAGAGAATTCTTTCAAACCTCCTAGCCTTCTTCAGCAATATCCCTTCAAACCAAAGAGACCATTCCCTGAGCCTAGATGCAGCAAAGCCATTCTTTGGTTTGGGGTGGAATTTTTGTTTATTGTTTGTTTGTTTGAAGTTTTGTTGTTGTTTCCCCTTCCCTCCCTTCTTATCTCTCCCCCCTATCACCACCCAAATAGACAAAGTCAGGATTATTTAGCAATATGTTTGCCAAGTTAGAAAGGGGGAGACTTTAACTAAAGTGTGATATGTCTACTCTCATATTGCATGTATCTTTCTTTCTTCGCTGGTCTTAGCTGCAATTTTTCTCTGTGTGTGTACTCTGAATGTAAATATCTTGGTGTAACACCAATGTGTACTTGTATAATGCAAGAACATAAGACCTAAACATAATGTAGATGTAGGAATCAACTAAAAAATGTGTCATTATTTTGAGTGAAGCATGACAACAAAATCAGAATTTAATCCCTCTCCTCTTCTCTCAAGTATGGAATGAAGGAGCATTAATAGCATTTTCTTCCCCATTCCTGATCTTGCAGGCCTGTTAGCTAGCAAGAAGACATCTGATAATCTTTCAGTAGAAGGGCTTTTAGCTCTTTGTCTGCTTGTTTGGTGACAGTGACAGAACTTCAAGTGTTGTGGTGAGTTAGCAACACTCAGTGGGGATCTGAGGTGCTGGTGGGGACCTCTTCAGTTTCGCCCGGCAGAGCAGACCATCAGTTGTGTCAGCCTCATTCTTGGATGTGTAGACTAATGGACCTTTCTTTGCTTTCTGGTTCAAGCTTCCATTGAAACTCCAGCAGAAGCACATCACAGGGAAAAACAAGGATTATCACTCTGCTCTGCCTGCTGCAGGCAACAGCACCTCCTTGGCTTCTCCTCTGGGTAAGGTGCTCTCTGTAGAGGTGTAGGTGACATCTCGAGTCTTCAGCTTCTCTAAGAGCACTGGGAGTGCTCACTGGGATGCTGCACTTCTTTTTTTTTT